>JAPXFY010000192.1:15000-17500 GCA_030674185.1 Monoplex corrugatus | reverse complement strand
TTACTGTTTATTTTAACTTGTTTTATTAGTTTAGTTTAGTTTAGTTTAGTTTAGTTTAGTTTGGTTATTTTGTTTTATTTTATTTTATTTGTTTTATTTTATTTTATGTTATTTCATTTTATTTTATTTTATTTTATTTTATTTTATTTTATTATATTTTTACTTTATTTTGTAATTCATTTTAGATTCGATATATCATTTGCAATATTCTACGATCTAGACCTTCGCATCAAAAGTGTACATTTAGGCCTAATCTCCCCGCTGAGACACCTAAACATTACCCCAGCTGTGGGAACCGAGATTTTGCAAAATTTGTCTGAAGTCTACCGACTGACTGCTTTGAGTTGTCCAACTTGACACGCGAGTTTGAATTATACGAAACAGCTGTGCTTCGTAAATGTATACGTTGTGTTGTGAACGAATGCAAGTTGTTCACAAACGTGTGTGCTTCACTACAGTTGACAGTGGCTGGCCCGATTTCCTGTCTGAAGTGGGTTGTCCAGGCTAAGCCTATCCCTGCAGCAAAATCATTTTAAAGTTAAACAGAGAAGGCAGTCAGATCAGAAACTGGGGGAGTACACACGCAGAAAAAAAAGTGGTGTTATACGTAAACGTGACGTCAACATGTTACTGCGTCGCACACAGGCCTAATGCTTCCAAGGCATGATACAATCCATCTTCTTTTATTGTTTTGTTTGTTTGTTTGTTCGTTTTTTGTTTTTTTTTGTTTTAAGTTTTTGTTTTTGTTTACAAAGAAACGCACTAGTTATTATCATTGTTGTTTTTCATGCATTCAATTGATTTTGATGTCGTTTGTTGATATGTTTTTTTTTGTTTTTTTTTGTTTTTTGTTTAACTATCGAGATAATACGAATGCATCCATCGAAAATATCAATGTCAGCACTAAACTTCATCATAGGTAACATAAACATTTTTTCTGGTGCAAATCGTGTGAATGGGAAGCGACAGAACAAACGTGTGTGCGTCTGAAACTAGCCGATGGCAAAGTCGGGATTTACCAAACCCCCGTAGGTTCACTGCAACAGGTGGGACAACTGTGACAGGGAAAAAAACACCTCTTTGTGTATACGCTATTCCTGACGGTTAAAATACATACGAAGAAAAAAAAAGCGTCCTGGAAATTGACTATGAAATAGGGCTGGTGGTTATTATTATTACTATTACTTTATTATTATTGTTATTGTTATCATATTATTATCATTATGGCTATTATTGTTATTGTCATTATTATTATTATCATTATTATTATCATTATGACTGTTTTTATTATTATGATTATTATTGTTATGACAATCATTATCATTAATGATGCAGTTGTTACTATGTTCGGCTTAAAGATCATACTCCCTGGTTATCTTCTTTAGAAAGATTGTATGCTCCAAATTTGTCTCTTTAAGTCTGACACTGTCGACTCATACTTAGGTGGGCCAGTCTGTCACAATCTCATTCAAATTTTTAGCCTTTGTATTCTTTCCTTCTCTTTTGCTTTCTGGTTTGTCAGTGTCAAGTAGTCCACGCACATGTATGAAGAGATTATGGTGCAGATGCCATCTTAAAATCCTTCGGCAACGTGCTATGACACAAGCGAAAAGACAGTGCCCAGTGATTTTCTCAAATTCTAGCCCCTAGCCCCAAAATTTCAGTTTCAGTTTCAGTTTCAGTTTCTCAAGACAACGTCTCCGCACTGGGAACGAATTCCATACACACTAACGTCACAGGTGCCACGTGTATGGTGACCGTGGCACATGCCTTAAGTCTGCACATAAACCCATGAGCTGCCCAGGTCTTGAGGCCCTACCTAGATTATGTTTTACCAAGTCTGTATTTTGTACTGTTGTTTTATCAGCCTACCACTGGAACAATCTTGATTACATGTAAATGACATGTGTGTGTGCATCTTACCTTCAAAAAGGAGCATATAGATGAAGTAAATAAATAAATCATTAAAGGTCTGAATCGCAAAACAACTAGCTATTCTGTATGAACTCGTCTCACATGGCAGACACCCCCAACCCCTTCTAGTCAATGCTCAAAAGCTCAGCCATATATCAGCTAGGTGAAGCCAATATTTTCTTATTAATCATAGATAGGTAAGTAAGTGAGTAAGTAAGAAAGTAAGTAAGTAAGTAAGTAAGTAAGTAATAGGTAAGCAAGCAAGTAAGTATGCAGACAAATAAGTCAGCAAGCAAATAAGTGAGTGAGTAAGTAAATAAGAGGTAAGTAAGTAGGGGAATAAAAGAATACAAAATAAAGAAGTATGTAGATAGACAGACAGGTAAGTAAGTAGTGGAATAAAAGAATACAAACTAAAGAAGTATGTAGATAAACAGACAGGTAAGTAAGTAGGGGAATAAAAGAATACAAACTAAAGAAGTATGTATATAAACAGACAGGTAAGTAAGTAGGGGAATAAAAGAATACAAACTAAAGGAGTATGTAGATAAACAGACAGGTAAGTAAGCAGGGGAATAAAAGAATA
>JAPXFY010000192.1:7500-10000 GCA_030674185.1 Monoplex corrugatus | reverse complement strand
CCATACTACAGAAATAGACGCCATACCACAAGATAGTTTACCCAAGTTTAATTATAAAAACGCTGACTGGATCAGTTTTAAGGCAATCCTTGAAAAGACAAGAACAGATCTATCTGAAGCAATGAACATAAACGAAACGTACGAAGTTTTCTGTAACTCACTCTTAAGGGCTGCTAACATTTCAATTCCAAAACTTACAGTGTCAAAAATAGGAAAACATCATGGAAATGTCTGGTGGAATGAGGACTGTCAAAAAGCAGTGAACGAAAAGAAAGAAAAATACAAAATTTATTTAGCAAACAGGTCACCTGAAAATCATACAGCGATGAAAAGTGCCAACATTAAGTGTAACAGAATCATAGAGCAAGCCAAAGAACAACACTGGACATCTTTTTGTAAATGTGAAGTAAATAACCACAAAGACACGATAAAGATTTGGGAAAAACTAAAATTAATGAAAAACGGGATTAAGTTGCCATCAATTCCAGTAAAGCTAGAAAATAACCCTATTCCTAGCTCATTGGAAAAAGCAGAACTTTTGCAGACGTGTTTGCTGAGGCCTGTCGTGTAGAAGGACTCCCTGTCTCTGATAGAAATTATAGGGAACGAGATGAAAAGAAAGATGTATATAAGGACCCCGCCTCTGACAATACTCACTACATAAATGCATCACTCACACTTCAAGAATTAAAAGATGCCATTCAGTCCCTTCCAAGTAAAAAAACGTCAGTTGGACTAGATGCAATTTCCAATGAGATGCTGAAAAATTTACCAGAAAATTTTATAATCTTGCTACATGACATATTTCAAAAATGCTGGAATAGTGGGATAATGCCTAACAACTGGAAAGAAACAATAGTGGTTCCTGTATTAAAACCAGGTAAATGTAATACCGATTTGAAAAACTACAGGCCAATTGCATTAACATCACATGTATGTAAACTAATGGAGAAAATAATCTTAAAGAGACTGATGCACTATTGTGAAAAGAATAAAATAATACCAGTAAATCAGGCAGGATTTCGAAAAGGCAGGTCACCAGTAGAGATCCTAACAAAGCTAACTACTAATATAAAACAACAATTTGCAAGACGTCAATGTGTTTTAGCTACATTTTTTGATATAACGAAAGCATACGATCAAGTGTGGCACTCCCGATTGTTATTCAAATTTAAAAGTATTGGGCTGACAGGTCACATTTTTGGCTATGTTAAGTGTTTCTTAGAAAACAGAGTATTTCAAACGAGGATTGAAAATGTATATTCCACGAAACGAATTCTTCAAATGGGTATCCCTCAGGGATCCGTTATAGCTCCCCTTCTTTTCATGATATTAATGCATGACTTACCCAGTAAAGTATCTAAGCATGTAGTTTTAGCTCAATATGCTGACGATTTATGCATGTGGATGCAGGTAAATATGAAAAAGAAAACTCCTTTGCGCTGTATCAATTATACACGCAAATGCTACCAATTAGAACTTGATAAAATAGCGCGATACATGGTAGAAAATGGGTTACATCTATCCCTGGAAAAAACAAAAATAGTTTTATTTAATAATGGAGCTAACCCAGTAAATATTCCCACTTTCAAACTGGGAGATACTCTTCTTCAGTTTAACGAGTCGATTAAATTCTTAGGAGTTTTCCTTACAGCAAAATTATCTTGGAATCAGCATATTGAATACTTATTAACCAAAGCTCAAAAAAGTTTAAATTTCATAAAAATAGTTCGCAAACAGACATGGGGTCAAGATTCATCAACACTTGTTCATCTTTGTAAATCGCTTGTTAGATCTAAATTAACCTATGCTCAAGAAATCTTCTTCAGTGCACCGAAACACTTACTAAAAAAACTGCAGAGCATAGATTGTAAAGGTTTCAAACTTGCACTGGGTCTTCCAATGCATGCTTCCTGTCTTCGGACATATAATGAAATCAAACTGTTGCCACTTGATGAGCAAAGGAAAGTCGCTTCTACTAAATTTTTGTTAAGAAACACTACCGTAGAAAACATCTCAGAAACAGAAATTAAACTGAGATCAGATACCGACTTTCCAAAACGAGCTAAATCAATATCTTCACAGGTCACACTTGCAACATACACATCTGACGTCATGAAAGGCTCAGGAATTGATCTAGACGTAGATCCTGTATCTATACGACCTTCCTTTTCGCCAGTACCCAGTTGGGAACTCCAAAGAGCACGATTTGACGTACACCACACTAATTTAAAAAAAGGAGACAATATAAACTTACTGGCAAGTCAGGTTAAATGTCATATAAACGACGTATATTCTGATCATTTGAAAATTTACACTGATGGGTCAGTAATTGAAAGAAAAGCAGGCTCAGCGTTTTTAATACCTGCTCTCAAAATTGAAAAATCTTTCTACATAGGACTTGATAAATCTATCTTTACAGCTGAACTCTTTGCAATATTAATGGCTTTAAACTTTCTGATAAGTCTTCCTAGGACAATTTTTCAGATACTTCTTTGCG
>JAPXFY010001927.1:0-31057 GCA_030674185.1 Monoplex corrugatus | reverse complement strand
AAACATGTTTTTGGGTTTCTGCATAATAAGTTTGGGCAGTCAGTCTCAAAAAATAGCGTTCTGCATTACCAAGAATGTCATATCACTTATTTTAAGAATTCAGGCCGCCATCTTGGTGGCCATGTTGGATTTTTCAAAATGCTCAACAGTGTCAGGGTGGCATCAGTTGGATATGTTATATATGGACACTAAAGAGCACAAAACCGCTGAGATCAATTATGAGTACTATATTTTTAGGTCATGCTAAAAATCATCAAATGGCAACTGGACTACAGTGAGTGAGAGAGTTTGATACTTCATGGGAGGGACACTTAGAAAGGAGACACATAAAGGGGTCGACAGGTTTTTACTGGGCCAGAGGGCAAAGAGAGGGGAGGGGGAGGGGTGTGATTACATTCATTGTGTGGGCTTTATAGTTGTCACAGCAAGAAGGAGAGCAGGCTGTTATAAAGTGATTAAACCTGCTGTGTGGTCTTTGTTGTTGTTCCAATCCCAAAAGGCAGGTGAATTGAAATAAAGAAAACGCGAAGTTAGGAAGAAGCAAAGAAATGTTTTGTTTATTTATTTAGTACCTATTTGATTATCTGTTCATACATTTGCTTATTCTTCTAGTTTGCTTTTTCGTTACAATCAAAAGAAATATTTTATTTATTTATTTAGTACCTATTTGATTATCTGTTCATACATACGCTTGTTCTTCTAATTGCCTATTTTGCTGCAATTACCTTTTTATTTTTTTTTCTACCGTACAAAGCAAACACACAGAAAACAATGAGAAACAGACACCTGGTGTTCTGGCAAGCTTATGACAGTTTGTTTACACAGACAGACCAACAGCACAACCAGTCATAAACACTTTTAACTAAGTGGTATCTGTTGAACAGCAATGATATGTCTGGTAAAGAGCATACATGGTATGGACACTATTAACTGCAGCCTTGTGTAGTAGTTAGCGTCTGCTTTGATGCTGTCAGTTTATTGTCATGGTTGTGGTTCATGTCCTGGTGTTAGATATCATGACATGCATGTTTTCAGACCATGAACTGAGGATTTTGTAGCATTGGATTTTATAGTAATGTGAATTAATTTCGTTATATTGGACTTTATTTTATAGTGGTGTGAACTTGACTTCATTACATGCAATTTCTATTTCAGTAGCTACAACTATCATGGAATTTTTCATAAATTTCGTCAGCAATTTAGTGAACGTGTGTTTGTAGGAGAGAGAGAGAGGGAGAGAGAAAATAAGATAATGAAAGGTTTAGAGGTTTCAGACTTCAGAACATTGTATTACTTAAGAATAGTGCCACTAGGTCCCACTGGACCTGCCATATGACTAATCCTTGCTACTGTACATGCATGATTAGAACACAAAAAAGAAAAAATCTAGATAAACCATAACACACAGAGAAACAACAAAGATTTTTTGGCCATTTCCCTCTAAGTTTTGAGAGAGATGCACAGACACACACATGCTGTGACACAGACATGCACACGCACGCGCGCGTTTACACACACACATACACACACACACACACACACACACACACACACACACACACACACACACACACACACACACACACACACACACACAAATGTATACACACAAGTACACATACAAATACACACACACA
Source organism: Monoplex corrugatus (assembly GCA_030674185.1). NCBI lineage: Eukaryota > Metazoa > Mollusca > Gastropoda > Littorinimorpha > Ranellidae > Monoplex > Monoplex corrugatus. Next base: position 29,420 of record JAPXFY010001927.1, on the reverse strand, counting down.
CACAAGTACAAACACGCGCACGCGCACACACACACACACATGCTGAGACACACTGACATACACATGCACACACACACAAGTACTCACACACACACACACACAAACTGCGACACACATAAGCTCACACACACACTCACATACACACACCACACACACACACACACACACACACATATCTATGTCACGTATAGGAAATAAGAGCTAGCTGTACATGTACTGATTTCACTGTAGTGGTGATGTCCTTTGTTGTGTTCTAGGGAGTGAATGACTCTGTCTTTGTGTCTAAAGCTCTGGTCCAGGTTTTGTTTGCATTGATGTAATAGGGTCACTCCACTTTCCTCTTATGAGTGACTCAGGAATGCAATGTGACATGGCTGGATATAAGTAGTACCCCTTTCAAATTGACCGCAGCGTTTTTTTTTAGGGGGTGTGGGGGTGTGGGTAGGGTGTTCACTATTGCGTGGGGTTATTTAACATGGATTTGTCTGTTTTTTTTTTTCTATTTTTATGCCATTTCAATGGACAGAATGTCTGGGACAATTGTTCACAAGGCTATGGTGACAATGATGATAGGGATGGTAATCATGATACTATGGAGTTCCATTGTGGATTGAGACTGTGACTTATTATCCTCAACGCTTCCTTTCACAGCATATCCTGGCATCAGTCAGGCCTGAGAGATACAGACAAGCCAAGATAAGATTAAGTAATGTAAGTTCAATCTTTTATTTCCAAGGGTGACAGATAAACACTACACATGCTTTACTGCTTCTTCCAGTCTTACTTGTGAATGGACTAAAGACGTGAATAGAACCAGACTGTGTGCAGCTAGTGACGCCATACTGATGACGCATGCCAAATTGACGCTGGCTTTTAATGCATTCTGTAGTGTCTTGTATGTGGATGTTATTTAGAGTGGGTGCAAGATGTTAAACAATAAAAATAATGAATCTGTGTTACATGTATAGTTTCATGGGTTTTTTTTGTTGTTTTGTAGAATAGTAAGTTCCTAGAGAACTGTAGGCTCACCACAGTTCTTTATATTATTAATGTTATTATTTTTATCATTACAACATATCCTGGCATAATTGGGCCTGGGAGATACAGACAAGCTAAGATAAGATAATTGAGATAAGATCACTTTTAGTTTGCAAGGGTGATAGATAAACACTACATACACTTTCCTTCTTCATCCAGCCCTTGTCTGAGATGGGCCTAAAATATCTTATCTAAATCACTGAATATGAAAATATATGACTTAATGTATGTTATTTCACACAAACAAATGATGACAAAAGATGAGACAGACAGACAGACAGACAGAGACAGAGAGACAGAGACAGACAATGACAGAGGGACAGAGAAACAGACACAGACAGATAGACAGACAGACAGAGAGGGAGGGAGAGAGAGAGAGAGTGAGAGTGAGAGAGAGAGAGAGAGAGATAGAAACAGAGTAAACTATCTTAGACCAATTTCCTGAGGGAACATACAGTCACTTGGTCCTTCTTTGTCCACGCCCAGATTTTTTGTTTTGTTTTGTTTTGTTTTTGAGTGTGTCTGGTTTTTTGTTTTGTTTTTGTTTTTGTTTTGTTGTTGTTATGATACTAATGAGAACAAGGAGTGGAGTATCGCACACAAATAAAAAAGTGGAGTTTGTGCAGTGACTTTATATCTGTAAGTGATCACCATTGCTCTGTGACACGTTGTGTGAGACAGAACTTACGGCATACTTCCTCCCTGAACACTGAATTACTTCTTCCAAGATGAGTGATAAACTACGTTACTTTTGCAGTTCACTGTACTTAAAAATATCAATACTGAGTAGGTTGTTTGAATAATGATAATACCATGACAGATAGTGACAATAATTTCCATGGGATATTTTATGATCAGTTAGTTCAGCTGTAAGGAATATTTGTCAATTCATTGTTTATAATTTACGGATTTTATTATTCTACTTTCAGGGCTTTATTTTTTTCTTTTGTTGCTGTTCCTGTCTTTCTTCATCAGGCCTTTTCTTGGTTTAAAAACGATATCTTCTATCAGCTCTTGTGGTCAAACAACACAAGTGTAATCATGAGAGGTCAGTTTCTGGCCACTACTGTCCAGTCTTTTTCTGACCAAGCTTGAGCAGCTGCACGTTTATTTGGTGTGGCGTGCTGTATAGTTATCTGTTTGTTTTGCTGTTGTTGTCATTGCAGACTGAGAGGATGGAAGTCTTTCACTAATCTAGGTTTGATATTTAACACGTTATTCCAGTACGTTGCGTTTAGACAATAGAGCTAACCATACATGAAGTAGACTTTGTTAGAGTACATGTAGTGATAATGCCCTTTGTGCTGTTGTCCATGGCTCTCAACTGAGCCACAACTCAATGGGCAAAAGAAGTGAATAGGGGAAGGAGGGAAAGGGTTAAACATTATATGTAGGGTCACACGTGCACTCATACACACGTACGCATCCACCCACCCACACTGCAGGCACACCGCAATTCATTGTATTATTGATATCATTTTTTAACACCATAATATATCCTGGCATTAATCAGGCCTGAGAGATACAGATAAGCTACAAAAAGATGAGTGAGATAAGATTATTTTTTATTTGCAAGGGTGATAGATAAACACTATACACAATTTCCGTCTTCATCCAGCCCTTGTCTTACAGGGGACTAAAATATCTTATCTAAATTATTGAATATCAAAATATACTACTTGTGCATTTGTTATTTTACACAAACACATACTGACAAAAGTGGAGAGAGAGAGAGAGAGAGAGAGAGAGAGAGAGAGAGAGAGAGAGAGAGAGAGAGAGAGAGAGAGAGAGAGAGAAAGAGAGAGAGAATCAGAATCAGAAATTTATTCAGTAAGGCCATAGCATCATTTTAAGGGGTGTGAACACATTATAAACATTATACAATCGCAAAATATGATACATAGTTGTTCTTGGATAATGCATATTTTGGAATAAATACAATATAGGACCCACACTCAAACTTCAATTATACAATAGGGGAGAGAGAGAGAGTGAAAGAGAGAGAGAGACAGACAGACAGACAGACAGGTAGGCAGGCAGACAGACAGACAGAGACAAGAGAGACACAGAAGAAACAGAGATAGAGAAACAGATACACAGACTGAGAATTGTCCTAGACCAATTTCCTGGGGGAACACCTGAAACGTGTGACCATACAGTCACTCGATCGTCATTGTCCACGTTCTATTAGTCACGTGAGAATAGGCCTATATATACATCAGGACAAAGCAAGGAACCATACCGTCGGCCATATCACCTGAGGTGGGTGTAGACGTAAAAACTGAACCAAACCAAAAAGGAACCATTGCTGTGTGACACGCTGTGTGAGAGACAGAACGTACGACATAGGCCTTCATTGTACTACGTCCCTCAATACTCGTACTTGGAATTATTTCTCTCAAGGTGAGTGACAACATTGCATTACTTTTGTTTGTTATAACTCATGTATACCTGTGTGTCAATTTTTTTTCTAATATGAATAGAGAAACAAACCTTTAAAAGAACAATTATATTTCATTTCTTTTGTTGCATTACATATGTTTTTTGGAAACACATACCCCATACCCACTAACAGGGTTAAAACTAATAGGACTAAATGTTCATGTTGCAGTCAGCTGATCACAGATAGCTAAACGTTCTCACATGCCTGGTTACAATCCCACATGCCTGGTGTAACCAAGAGAGGATTAAAAACATTAGAGCCCCATCGCTTGTTGTGCTTAGAAATTTGCATGAGTTCTTTGTCATTTAATTGGTTACAGGGGAATCAGTCATGTCATTGTTGAGTTATGTATCACAACTATTTTTTTCTCAAAACAAGTGCGACTGCCCGCGTTCAACGCATCCACCATTATCGGCATCTGTGAGAAAATGGAAACTGACTAATGGTAAGTGACAACATAAAGCAGTCACCATCATGTAGTGTGAAGTTTTGCTCTGTGTAGAACGTATCACTCTGTAAGTAGCAATATAAAGCTGTCACAATCAAGAAGTACAAAATATGACGTTTTGCTCTGTGTAGAACGTATCACTCTGTAAGTAGCAATATAAAGCTGTCACCATCATGTTTTGCTCTGTGTAGAACGTATCACTCTGTAAGTAGCAATATAAAGCTGTCACCATCATGTTTTGCTCTGTGTAGAACGTATCACTCTGTAAGTAGCAATATAAAGCTGTCACCATCATTTTTTGCTCTGTGTAGAACGTATCACTCTGTAAGTAGCAATATAAAGCTGTCACCATCATGTTTTGCTCTCTGTATAACGTATCACTCTCATTAGTAGCTAGTATCAAATGTATTCCTTCTGGTTATCAGCTGCAGACACACACCCACCCATACACACACACACACACGCGCGCGCACATACTCATATATATATATATATATATATATACACGCACACCACACATACACACACACCACACACAGTATGTAAACACATGCGCACGCACATTCGCAAACGCGCGTGCACACACACACAAATCATATAAAAAATAAATGAATGAATATACATATTTGTATATATATATAAATACATACACACACACATATATATATATATATATATATGTTGTGTGTGTGTGTGTGTGTGTGTGTGTGTGTGTGTGTGTGTGTGTGTGTGTGTGTGTGTGTGTGAGGAAGACTGAGTAGTTTTCAGTCTTCTATTGTCATTGCCAATTAGAGAGAGAGAGTGAGTGAGTGAGTCAATGCGTCAGTGAGTCAATGAGTGAGTCAGTGAATGAGTCATCGAGTGAGTGAGTTCAATCTTTCTTTTTTCTTAGCTAATGACTGCATTTGTCTTCAATTAAAATAAATCAACTTTTTAAAAAATGAAATCAAGTTTATTATACTTATTCATGTTATATCCATCAGTTCATCTAGTGAAAGAAAAGTCAATGATGTGTTTCATTCAAACAGGAAAACATTAACAAAATATTCATACCAACCTTCTTGTATGTATTTATCTCTATACATGAAGTGAAAATCATTATCATTGTTTTATTCATTAAAAAAGGAAAGCATTAACTAAATCTCTTCATTTCATTCCAGTTGATAACTGGCTGGTTCAGCTAGTTACACACAAAAATACTCTGGATTATACATTGTGTCACTCACAGAATTTTAGTAATCCATTATTTTTTTTTATTCTACACAGATAACTGTCCACTGACTAAGTGAACCTATGGAGACTTGATAATATATCATTATTTTGTTTTCATTCTACAGAGACAACACGCCCTTGACACCAATGCTGATTACTGTTGGAGTCTACACATCACCACAACACTTTGGATGTTTTGGATGTGATGTACACTACATACATCCTGTTGTTGTAGGGATGGAAGTGTTTTCGGACATAATTTATAACTATGTGTTCTGGGTGTAATGTAGATTGTATCTATTAAACAAATGGCGACAGCAGAAGGTCATCAAGGAGTCATGACCTGGATGCGTCCTAGCCCCCTACAAGTGTCAGGAGTGAAGGGCTAAAACACTTGTTTGATGGGGGTTTCTCCTCTGAGGACCTTCTGCTGTCCGGTTCTCCCCAGAGTTTGTTACTACTATTTGTGTTGTGGATGTGGTGTACACTACACATATCGTGGTGTTGTATGATGGAGGTGTTTTCTGACATGAATTATAGCTCTGTGTCCTGGATGTGGTGTACACTACACATATCGTGTTGTTGTATGATGGAGGTGTTCTCTGACATGAATTATAGCTCTGTGTCCTGGATGTGGTGTACACTACATATATCGTGTTGTTTACACGTCGTGTTGTTGTATGATGGAGGTGTTTTATTACATGAATTATAGCTCTGTGTTCTGGATGTGGTGTACACTACATATATCGTGTTGTTGTATGATGGAGGTGTTTTCTGACATGAATTATAGCTCTGTGTTCTGGATGTGGTGTACACTACATATATCGTGTTGTTGTATGATGGAGGTGTTTTATTACATGAATTATAGCTCTGTGTTCTGGATGTGGTGTACACTACATATATCGTGTTGTTGTATGATGGAGGTGTTTTCTGACATGAATTATAGCTCTGTGTCCTGGATGTGGTGTACACTACATATATCGTGTTGTTGTATGATGGAGGTGTTTTCTGACATGAATTATAGCTCTGTGTTCTGGATGTGGTGTACACTACATACATCGTGTTGTTGTATGATGGAGGTGTTTTATTACATGAATTATAGCTCTGTGTTCTGGATGTGGTGTACACTACATACATCGTGTTGTTGTATGATGGAGGTGTTTTATTACATGAATTATAGCTCTGTGTTCTGGATGTGGTGTACACTACATACATCGTGTTGTTGTATGATGGCATACACAAAAATCATAAGTAATGTAGTGCGCATTTGTTATCTGATTAGCCCCCCTACTTGTTAACTTTTTTGTCATCACAATACACAAATGATCAACCTAAGAAACAGTTGCTTCCCCTGTCTTATACTAATTGACTTGATAATATACTTCATTCAGACACCATTAGAATATGAATGCTAATATATAGGTGGCTGGTCTAGATTGTAATTTATGTTTTTTTAAACAAGTACCCAATAACTACTACCAGGATTAATACTATAATAGACTAAATGATCAAGCTGCAGTCAGCTGGTCATAAGTGGCTAAAATTCGCTGGATAGGGTCAACATTCTAATAACATATTTTTCAACATACAAGTCTCAAACACTTAATGTTTGAGTTTCCCAAAGTCTAATGGCTGAAACCATCTTCCAAAGATATTTCGAAGAAAAAAAAACAGAATTCTACACTCAAATTTCTTCCCCTGTTAGAAAAGCACTCAAGTTCTACAGACATTAAATGTGTCCATAAACAACTATGATAGACAAGCCTCCATTGTATGTTTTGTTTTGATGTTGTTGTTTTTTTTGGTTTAATTTGTTTTTTTTTCTTTTTGCTTTTTCTATATCAGTTTATGAACTTTGAAATGTTTACATTCAGAAATGAAAATGTAAGCCTCTAGCCTGATTTTGCTATGTTGCATCATGTATGCTTTATACAAATACTTTGAGTTTGAGCGTTATGATCTTGATATAGTGAAATTCTGTAGAAATAGACTGTGAATGATGGATGCAGTAATCAAGTGGGTAAATGTTGAACTAGCAGTCAGAAAGTCCAAAGTTCAATTCTTCTAGACACTTTCACTTGGTGGGTAAAGAGTAAAGATTTTTCCAGTCTCGTGGGTCATTATGTCTCTATCTACAGAATGTCATCTAATTGGTTACACAAGGGAATTAGTCACTAATTGGTTACACAAGGGAATTAGTCCATTTATTGTTGAATTGTGAATCAGGACTAATATTTCTCATTAGGCCAGAAGAGGAGAAACTGCTATCAGAGATTTCCCACAAAACGGCGAGTTGAGAAACATAGGCCTAGTACTAGTAATAATATATTGTTCTGTAGCACAATGCAAGTGCACAAGATAACAAAATGATAGAGTGAAATGAAAGTCAAAAGAATTCAGCAAATAATTAAAACCATGAATTCGCTGCCATGAGGTAAAGAACATCCTCTGATCGATGACTTAAACTAAAGCCTGACTTTTGTCTGAGTTAATAGACATTAGTCTGGCTCATTATAACTGTTCTGTTCTTGAGGTAGTAACATCATCCTTATTCTTGATTTAAAGCCTTTTCTAAAATCTGATTTCAGGGGCATTAGCCTGACTATTAACTACTATTCTATCCATGAGGTTTACAGTAAAAAATCATCATAATCCATGTTTAAAAGCCTGCTTATGGACATCAGCTGGCTAATGTACTCTCTCCGTGAGATAATGAAATCATCGTTATCTATAATGTAAGCTCTGCCTTTTATCTGATTTCATGGGCATAAGCCTGACACATTAAACGGTAGTGTGTCCTTGAGATAATACAATCACCATTATAATTCTTAATTTTGTAGGTCTATATGTGGCCATCAGTCACTAAGCTTTGAGTTGCCAGCTTGCTATCTGATATGTCACGGATTTCGTATGTTTGGAAAGGATGAATATAACTTTTTGTGTGTAAATATTTTCACACATCAATGAACATACGAATTTGAAACAGTATTGTCTTTAATCATTGTTTCCACGTTTTGCAGGACCAATAAACATGACAACAACCATCAAAAGTCTCCAGGACATCTGTATAAAGTACCTTGTTGACAATTTTGAACAGCTGTGGACATTCTCAGAGGACAATCAGAACCAGACTGTGTGGCGTGACCCTGGCCTAGGGCTCCTTGTTCCTGAAAAACTGTTGTATGAATTAAGTAAGCGAAGCAAGCTGAACAATGGGACACTATCTTTGTTTAAGCCTGAGCATGCCTGTCTAAGACATGTTACAATCCCAGATGCCTCACAAATAACTGCACAAGGATTGAAAACATTAGCGTCCCATCGCTTGTTGTCCTTAGATATTTGTAACAATTTCTTGACATTGATTGATGTCCTGCAGTGCTTAGGATCACACAATTGGGCGAGTCTAAAAGACTTGAGATGCAAAGATCTAAAAAGGACGACACTTTGCCTTCAGTCTTTTCCACTTGGTTCAAACAGCTTCTTTCCCAGGCTTGACAGTGTTCGCTGTCTGAATTTGATAAACGTAGGACTTACAGACTGGTGGCTGGATGTCATATCAAGCAATGTTCCAAATCTGGAAAGACTGGATATATCTGAAAACACCAATATAAGATATATTTCGCCTCTTCAGAAGCATGCAGAGGGGCTACAAGTGTTGATAATGTATAGGCTTAACGAGCTCTTTGAAATCCCCACTGCTGATACTCTGGATAAGCTGAAGCAGTTGCGACATTTGGATGTGTCTTCGAATGAGAGACGCGCATTCCCTGGCAGCTTTCAAACAAGTTCTTTGCTGATAGATCCATCCACCAATCCCAACCTGACATCACTGGACCTGTCTGGAAGAGAAGAATTGACAGAAGATATGCTTGGGTAATTGCTTCATCATGTGCAACACACACACACACCACACACACACACACACACACACACACACACACACACACACACACACCACACACACACACGCACACACACATTAGCAAACTCACACACACACACTGCAATACATACACACAAACACACACACTTATTAGCAAACGCACACACACACACACACACACACACACACACACACACACACACACACACACACACACACACACACACACACACACCATCATACATATGTACACACAAATACACAGACACACTACTATACGCACACACACATTATCTGGATGGATAGATAGAAAGATAGGCAGACAGATACAAGTTATTCTTCATAGCTTTATTCCAGATATATGACATAAGACACCCAAAACAAAAATTAGCAAACCCCCTAAAGTTTGTTTGCACTTAAAAGTAGGCTACTGAGGATGCAAAAACTGGGATTATAGACAAGCCATGTTATTTCCTTTTTTTACTCATGGCATATTTGTACGTTCCCCCCCCCCCCCCCAAGTTACGTAGATATTCCTGAGGGAATAGGCTACAACTTTAATGTTAACCAGAGAAGAAATAGTTCTTGATGATAGGGAGTATTTGAAATGACTTTGTTATTGTGTGTGTGCACAAGTCCCTGTGTGTGTGTGTGTGTGTGTGTGTGTGTGTGTGTGTGTGTGTGTGTGTGTGGGGTGTGTGTGTGTGTGTGTGTGTTGCGCGCGTGTGTGTGTGTGTGTGTTTAGTCATCTCTACGTTTTCCTTTTTCAATATTTTGCTCAGGGAATTTCTGGACGGACATCCATCGCTAACTTTCCTGGGTCTGATGTACAATGAAGCCAGTGGCTATCCCATGTTTGACGTGAAGTCCCCACAGTACAGACCTGGCATTAAGGTGAGTGAGTGATGATGATAACTAATGTAGGCCTATTTTAATTTCTATTTCTGTTTATTTATTTTAATAATATACATAAGACGAACAATGTCAGCAAAGCAACTCATTTGTTACAGTTCAAAACACATGCCAGACTGTCACATCTTCAACAAAGGATCTGTATGCATAAATTACAGTCGCTGTCAACAATATGTATGACAAATATATCAACATACACTGATAGGTCATAGAGAAACAAAGTAAACACGTCACAAGAAAACAACGATTCATATCACAGTTCATCTGTAGCCAGGGATAACTTAGTAGACATAGCTACCATTTTTTCTTAACGTGTGCAAGTTCCACCTGTATCTGGTATTTTACGAGAATATATCTTTAAAAAATGTTTAATTACACATACTTACTATACCCCACTGATATATAACTAGCAGTAGTTGGATGTCCTGCCTCATACGAATGCTTGTTCACATAATGTGGAAATCACAAATCTGTAGGCATGTAGCGCATGTCCTGTAACTCCCTCTGTTCTGGCAGCCATATTTTCCTGTCCTATGCCTGTTTAGCTGAATGGTCCTTTTCCCTTTTGTATGTTCTGTTCAGTTGAATTGTTCACTCAGTCATATTTGGTTATGTTCTCTTCCAGAGGGAAAGAATCCGCCCATAATCAGACTGCACTGTTTATGAGAATAATCAACACAGCAGTCACTGAAATATTAACAGTGATAACTAGTTCTGTTGTTTCAGACTGCAAAGTGCTATTATGATAATCAGTGATGATTGGTTCTGTTTCATCAGACTGTAAAGTGCTGTCATAATAATCAGTGATAACTGTATTGGTTCTGTTGTGTCAAACTGTAAAGTTCTATTTCAATAATCAGTGATAACTGTATTGGTTCTCTTGTATCAGCCTGTGAAGTACTATTATGATAATCAGTGATACTTATATTGATTCTGTTGTATCAGACTGTAAAGTGCTATTATAATAATCAGTGATATTTATATTGGTTCTGTAGTATCAGACCGTAAAAGTGCTATTATAATAATCAGTGATAACTGGTTCTGTTGTATCAGACTGTAAAGTATCATAATCAGTGATAACTATATCGCTTCTGCCGTATCAGATTGTAAATTAAGTACTATGAGAATTATCAGCGATAATTGTATTGGTTCTGTTTTATCAGACTGTAGAGTACTATGAGAATAATCAGTGATGTCTGTATTGGTTTTGTTGTTGTAGACGGTATTGTACTACAAAATAATCAGTTGTAACCATATTGGTTCCGTTGTTTCAGACTGTAGAGTACTGTAAGAATAATTGGTGATAATTGTATTGGTTCTGTTGTATCAGACTGTAGAGTACTGTAAGAATAATTGGTGATAATTGTATTGGTTCTGTTGTATCAGACTGTAGAGTACTGTAAGAATAATTGGTGATAATTGTATTGGTTCTGTTGTATCAGATTGTGTAGTACTGTAAGAATAATTGGTGATAATTGTATTGGTTCCGTTGTTTCAGACTGTAGAGTACTGTAAGAATAATCGGTGATAATTGTATTGGTTCTGTTGTATCAGACTTGTAGAGTGCTGTAAGAATAATTGTGATAATTGTATTGGTTCTGTTGTATCAGACTGTAGAGTACTGTAAGAATAATTGGTGATAATTGTATTGGTTCTGTTGTATCAGACTGTAGAGTACTGTAAGAATAATGGTGATAATTGTATTGGTTCTGTTGTATCAGACTGTAGAGTACTGTAAGAATAATTGGTGATAATTGTATTGGTTCTGTTGTATCAGACTGTAGAGTGCTATAAGAATAATTGGTGATAATTGTATTGGTTCTGTTGTATCAGACTGTAGAGTGCTATAAGAATAATCAGTGATAATTGTATTGGTTCTGTTGTATCAGACTGTAGAGTGCTATAAGAATAATTGGTGATAATTGTATTGGTTCTGTTGTATCAGACTGTAGAGTGTTGTAAGAATAATTGGTGATAATTGTATTGGTTCTGTTGTATCAGACTGTAGAGTACTGTAAGAATAATTGGTGATAATTGTATTGGTTCTGTTGTATCAGACTGTAGAGTGCTATAAGAATAATTGGTGATAATTGTATTGGTTCTGTTGTATCAGACTGTAGAGTGCTTTAAGAATAATCAGTGATAATTGTATTGGTTCTGTTGTATCAGACTGCTCTGTAGAGCATTATGAGAATAATCAGCACATTCAGAAGTTGTTGTCTGTTCTCTGTCATCTTTGAAAATGTTGGCCAAATAAAAAAATTCAGGTCTTACTTTAAAAAGAAAAAAAAAGCTTTGCACCTTAAAAAATGGCCTTTGTAATTTTGACTGAACTGTATGATGAGGTGTTTGCATTAGATAACAATGAGGTGTTCACATAAATACCAATGAGGTGTTTACATTAATTGACAATGAGGTGTTTGATTAGATAGCAATGAGGTGTTTGCATTAGATAACAATGAGGTGTTTACATTAAATGACAATGAGGTGTTTGTATTAGATAAAAATGAGGTGCTTGCATTAAATAACAATGAGGTGTTTGCATTAGATAACAATTAGGTGTTTGCATTAGATAACAATGAGGTGTTTGTATTAAATAACAATGAGGTGTTTGCATTAAATAACAATGAGGTGTTTGCATTAGATAACAATGAGGTGTTTGCATTAGATAACAATGAGGTGTTTGCATTCAATAACAATGAGGTGTTTACATTAAATGACAATGAGGTGTTTGCATTAGATAACAATGAGTGTTCATTAATACAATGAGTGTTTGCATTAATAACAATGAGTGTTTACATAAAACAATGAGGTGTTGCATTATGATAACATAATGAATGGGTGTTTGCATTAATAACAATATAATATACAATGAGGAGTTTGCATTAAATAACAATAAGGTGTTTGCATTAGATAACAGTGAGGTGTTTGCATCAAATAACAACGAGGTGTTCATATTAAATAAAAAAGCATACTTTAAGTAAACATTTACTTTAACTAAGCATTCATTTTGGAACTACATAGATAATATTTGCAAAAATGTCTCAAAATCATGACAATAGAAACTATGTAGACGTATTAGAAACGTTCCCATGTGTCAAACATTTCAGCAGATGTGTCAAACGTTTGTAGGTGGCAGGCACCAGTAATCTGGACCAGATAGCTCTGGCACTGAGGTATTACGACAAGTCACGTCCCACCTATAGATCAGAATTACTCCGCCTGTTTCATCCCACTTATTTTGATCCATCTTCCATGACAACGAACGATGATGGCATCATCAGGGTATGTAACAACAGTTACTATGAAAAGCAAGGTTACATCCATGGACCTGTATAGATATCCCACTTGACCATCGTTAAACTACATGTAGCCTATTGTGTCAGCGTTAGCTGTAATAATAGGCCTGTATACATGTACCTCTTGACTACCTTTAAGCTACATGTATGTCAGAGTTAATTGTAATAATAGACCTGTATAAATGTCCCACTTAATTACCTTTAAGCTACATGTATGTCAGAGTTAACTAATGTAATAATAGACATGTATAAATGTCCCACTTGACAACCTGTAAGCTACATGTATGTCAGAGTAATGGTAATGTCTTTTTATAAATGCTGGAAGCATACACTGACACTTGTTGATTTAAAATCATGTTCAAAACTATATTTCCTCGAAATGTTTGGTGACCAGACTGACTTTTCCTGTCCTCTGTCTGTCACTTTATTGTAAAATGTTTTCCCACGCCATTGTTTTGCCCACGTGCGAATATCATTCTGGGTAATGTATGTTTCCTGTAAACAGACTCTGTCACACTTTTTGTTTTTGTTTTGTGTAAGCTGATCAGTAACTCATGTTTTTCATTCGGTAATAATGCTGTTTAAGCAGGGATTCAAGACAAAAATCGTTTACAATGTGCATATCAATAGCACAAAGCTTGTATATTCTACAATATATAAGCTAGAATTAGCTGCCTGTCCATCAACACTTTTGGATCAGTTCTCATACATCATGCATTGCACAGGAAATTAATGTATAGGTTGACTGAATCAGTGAATGTCTAACAAATGTAAGATGGACTGACTGACTGACTGACTGACTGACTGACTGACTGACTGAATATCAAATGAACGTATTAATGGAATAACTGACTGAATATCTAACCAACGTATAGATGGACTGACTGACTAACAAACTGATTGACTGAATATCTAATGAATGTATAGATGGACTGTGTGACTGAATATCTAGTGAATGTATAGATGGACAGACAGACAGACTGACTGAATGTCTAGTGAATGTATAGATGGACAGACAGACAGACTGACTGAATATCGTTCGTTCGTTGCTTGATTTAACAGACTTTCACTGACTGAATATCTAATCAATGTACAGATGGATGGACATACTGACTACTGAATATCTAATGAATTTAGATGGACAGACAGAGACTGACTGAATATCTAATATGTTAGATGGACAGACAGACGACTGACTGAAATTAATCAATTATAGATGGACAGACAGACAGACTGACTGAATATCTAATCAAGTATAATGGACGACGAATATCTAATAATGTAAGAGGACGACACGATGAAATCTAAAATGTCGAAGATGACGACTGAATTGTAATAATGATAGATGGACAGACAAAGACTGACTGAATTTTAATCAAGTATAGATGGACAGACAGACTGATTGAATAATCTAATCAATGTATAAGGAAGACAGACTATTGAATATCTAATCAATGATAGATGGAGAGACAGACGATTGATATCAATCATTGATAGATGGACAGACAGATGTGAATATCTAATCAATGTATATGGACAGACGACTGATTGATATCTAATCAATGTATAAAGACAACAGACGACAGACTACGGGAAAACAAATGTAATAATGAAGACAGACAGACAACTGACTGATATCTAATCAATGTATAAATGGAAGACAGACAACAGACAGACTGAATATCTAATCAATGTTAAATGGACAGACGACAGACGATTGAATAATGTCTAATACATGTAAAGACAGACAAGACAGACTGATGAATATCTATCAATGTATAGATGGACAGACAGACGATGAATACTAATCAATGTATAATGGACAGACAGACATGATTGAATACTAATCAATGTATAGATGGACAGACAGACAGACTGACTGAATATCTAATCAATGTATAATGGACGCAGACAGACAGACTGATTGTATATCTAATCAATGATAGATGGACAGACAGACAGACTGATGAATATCTAATCAATGTATAGATGGACAGACAGACTGATTGATATCTAATCAATGTATAGATGGACAGACAGACAGCTGATGAATATCTAATCAAGTATAGATGGACACAGACATGACTGATGACATAATAATACAATGTATAATGGACAGACAGACAGACAGATAACTATAATATCTATAATGTAAATGGACAGACAGACACTGACTGAATATCTAATCAATGATAAATGGACAGACAGACTGATTGATATCTAATCAATGCATAGATGGACAGACAGAACAGACTGATGAATACTAATCAAGTATAGATGGACAGACAGACTATGTAATCTAATCAATGTATAAATGGACAGACAGACTGACTGAATATCTAATCAATGATAGATGGACAGACAGACTAGATGATGATATCTAATCAATGTATAGATGGACAGACAGATGATGTATATCTAATCAATGTATAAATGGACAGACAGACGATTGAATATCTAATCAATGTATAATGGACAAGACAGATGAAATTGATATCTAATCAATGTATAGATGGACAGACAGACTGATTGAATATCTAATCAATGTATAAATGGACAGACAGACGACTGAATACTAATCAATGTATAAATGGACAGACAGACAGACAGACTGATTGTATATCTAATCAATGCATAGATGGACAGACAGACAGACTGACTGAATATCTAATCAATGTATAGATGGACAGACAGACTGATTGAATATCTAATCAATGTATAGATGGACAGACAGACAGACTGACTGAATATCTAATCAATGTATAGATGGACAGACAGACAGACTGACTGAATATCTAATCAATGTATAGATGGACAGACAGACAGACTGACTGAATATCTAATCAATGTATAGATGGACAGACAGACAGACTGACTGAATATCTAATCAATGTATAGATGGACAGACAGACAGACTGACTGAATATCTAATCAATGTATAATGGACAGACAGACTGATTGTATATCTAATCAATGCATAGATGGACAGACAGACAGACTGACTGAATATCTAATCAAAGTATAGATGGACAGACAGACTGATTGTATATCTAATCAATGTATAATGGACAGACAGACTGACTGAATATCTAATCAATGTATAGATGGACAGACAGACTGATTGTATATCTAATCAATGTATAGATGGACAGACAGACTGATTGTATATCTAATCAATGTATAATGGACAGACAGACAGATTGAATATCTAATCATTGTATAAATGGACAGACAGACTGATTGATATCTAATCAATGTATAGATGGACAGACAGACTGACTGAATATCTAATCAATGTATAGATGGACAGACAGACTGACTGAATATCTAATCAAAGTATAGATGGACAGACAGACAGACTGACTGAATATCTAATCAATGTATAGATGGACAGACAGACAGATTGACTGAATATCTAATCAATGTATAGATGGACAGACAGACTGACTGAATATCTAATCAATGTATAGATGGACAGACAGACAGACTGAATATCTAATCAATGTATAGATGGACAGACTAAAGGACTGACTGAATATCTAATCAATGTATAGATGGACAGACAGACTGACTGAATATCTAATCAATGTATAGATGGACAGACAGACTGACTGAATATCTAATCAATGTATAGATGGACAGACAGACTGATTGAATATCTAATCAATGTATAGATGGACAGACAGACAGACTGACTGAATATCTAATCAATGTATAGATGGACAGACAGACAGACTGACTGAATATCTAATCAATGTATAGATGGACAGCAGACAGACTGACTGAATATCTAATCAATGTATAGATGGACAGACAGACAGACTGAATATCTAATCAATGTATAGATGGACAGACAGACAGACTGACTGAATATCTAATCAATGTATAGATGGACAGACAGACTGATTGACTGAATATCTAATCAATGTATAGATGGACAGACAGACAGACTGACTGAATATCTAATCAAAGTATAGATGGACAGACAGACTGATTGACTGAATATCTAATCAATGTATAGATGGACAGACAGACTACCTTTAAGGTACATGAATGTCAGAGTTAACTGTAATAATAGATCTGTAACAAATGTCCCACTTGACTACCTTTAAGCTACATGTACGTCAGAGTTAACTAATGTAATACTAGACCTGTATACATGTCCCACTTGATCACCTGTAAGCTACATGTCGATCAGCTGGAGCAAACACAGACACATATTGATTTGAAATCATGTTCAAAACTATATTCCCTCGAAATGTTTGGCGACCAGAATGACTTGTCCTGTCCTCTGTCTGTCACCTTATTGTAAAATGTTTTCCCACGCCATTGTTTTGCCCACACTCGTATCATTCTGGGTCGTGTGTGTTTCCTGTAAACAGACTCTGTTACACTTTTTAGTTTTGTTAAGTGTTAGCTGATCAGGTAGCTACTGTTGTTCTTTTGGTAATAATGCTATTTAAACAGGGATTCAAGACACAAATCGTTTACAATGTGCATATTAGCAGCGCTAAGGTTGTATATCCCACAACAACATATAAGCTAGAAGTAGCTGCCTGCCCATCAAGACTTTTGGATCAGTTCTCGTACATCATGCATTGTACAAGAAATTGATATATAGGTTGACTGAATATGTAATGAATGTATAGATGGATTGAGTGACTGACTGAATATCTAAGGAATGTATAGATGGACTGACTGACTGAATGCTAATGAAGCAAGATGGACTGACTGACTGAATGACTGAATGTCTAATGAATGTAAGATGGGCTGACTGACTGATTGAGTGAACATCTGATGAATGTATGGATGGACAGACAGACTGACTGACTGAATATCTAAGCAATGTATAGATGAAATGACTGACTGTATATCTAATGAATCTATAGATAGACAGACTGACTGATTGACTGAATATCTAAGCAATGTATAGATAGACAGACTGATTGACTGAATATCTAATCAATGTATAGATGGATTGACTGACTGACTAATCAAGTGAATGATTGCATGGCGATCTGATTGACGACCCATTTGAATAATTAACTCTTTGATTTCAGGTATTCTTAGACATGATGCCATCCAGAAGGCTTTTTGAAGATTTTAGACTTCTCAAGATAGTAGGCTGTCTGAGATGTCTGGAGCAACTTTTGATGAATAACTGTGTTTCTCACATTCAGCCTGACACTATCAGGCAGCTTCTTCGTGCTTGTCATCTGGTGCGGAAGCAATGTGAATCAGTGCCTTCAGGCCATGGAGGAGAGAAATGGATGATGTGAGTTATGTGCAGAAGAGAGAGAGAGACAGACAGACAGACAGAGAGACAGACAGACAGACAGACAGAGAGAAAGACACAGAGAGAGAGACAGACAGACAGACAGGAGACAGACAGACAGACAGACAGAGAGAAAGACACAGAGAGAGAGAGGCGACAGACAGTAGACAGACAGAGAGGTAGAGAGACAGACAGACAGAGAGGTAAAGATCAAAGAATAATCACAAATATGTATTGGGGACAAACAACAGCAATGAGAATAGAAAACGATTTAAGCTCTTTTCAATATATCAAAAGAGGGGTTAGGCAGAGTTGTGTTCTGTCACCAGATTTCTTTTCACTTTACAGCAAAATCATCATGAGAAACTTACAATTATGCTCTGGGATATAGGTTGGAGGAAAAATGATTAACAACATTCGTTACGCAGATGGCACCATGCTCATTGTAGAAAATGAAAGGGTTCTACACAATTTTGTGAATATAATAGAAATAGAAATCAAAAATAAAGGGCTGGAGCTAAATAGCAAAAAGACTGAAGACATGCCAATCAGTAAAAAACAAGAAATCCCCTCATGCAAAATAACAGCATATGGTACAACATTGAGACAAGTTGATAAATTTAAATATCCGGGAATGGTCATCTCACCAGACGGCAGATGCACATCAGAAATAGCCAGCAGAATCGGCCAAGCCAAAACATCATGCAACAAGATGAAAAGCATTCTTACCAACAAATGCCTATCAATTAACATCAGGAAGAGAGTTCTTGAGTGCTAATGTAGAGCTTATACTGTTATACAGTTGTGAGGTTTAGACAGTCAACACACAAAGTCAGAAGAAAATTGAGGCAACTGAAATGTACTTTATAAGAAGAATGTTGAAAGTTCCATGGACAGGAAATAAAACAAAAGAGAGTCTTGAAGGAGGCAGACACAAGATCATTAATTAAAAAAAAAAGATTAGGAAAAGACAAGAAACATATATAGGCCATTTTATGAGACAAGAGAAATTAGAGCACCTAGTCACAACAGGAAAGCTGAAGAGAAAAAGAACACCAGGTAGACCCAGGGAGAAAATATTGGACGGAATTACAGGGTGGATAAGGAGAGAGAGGGTGGGAGATGTACTTGCAGCAACACAGGATGGATTCATATGGAGAGCCATGATTGCCAAAGCCACGTGGCAGGACACATGATGATAATGATGATGATAATACATTCTCCATGGTACACTATCTGTATAAAACGAATTATATACAGGGTGGAGGCAGTGGGCAAAAAGGCTGACCTATACTTGAATGCCAAGAAAACAAAAGTGCTAAATATCAAAGGCAAAGACACTGAAAACAATCACAACTTAATCAATAAAGTTGCCTCAGAAAATGTTAAGGATTTCAAATATCTCAGTTCTGTAAAACCTAATGATGGAACATGCTCCAAGACATCAAAATATAATCTGGAATAGCAAAGCAGGAAATGGTCTGGCTCAACACTACCTGGAAAGACAGAGGCATAGCAAATGGCCAAAAAATTATACTTTTAAATTTTTTGATCCAGACAATTATGATTTATGGCTGCGAAGCTTGGACTCTCAGAAAAGCTGATTGCAGGAGAATTAAAGCAGCAGAGATGTGGTTTTATTAGAGACTACTATGTGAGAAATGGACAGATAGAAGAATTAATGGAAGTGTTCTGGAAGAACTTGATACCATCAGAAAACTACCAGCTGACATAAAGAAGATTAAAACACATTGGCCATGTGTCAGGTAGCAAGAAAGGAGACCTCATGGAAACCATTGATCAAGGAAAGACATAGGCAAAAAAGGAAGAAAGGCAGACTTCCAATCTTGTACATGGAGAACGTAACAAACATCAGTGGCCTAAATATTCAAGAAGTTGGCCACAAAAGTCAAGACAGAATGACTTGGAGAGGGGTGGTGGTGTCAAAGAGTACAGCCACCAGCACTGAACCTGGTGACGCTGACAGGTGAGACACAATCTGTCTTTTCTATCATGGCACAGACAGTCAAGCCAAACATACAGTTTATTGATGTTCTGTTATACTCCATGGTACACAATCTGTCCTTTTCTATCATGGCCACAAAAGTTTATTGATGTTCTCTGTTATACTCCATGGTACATTATCTGTCCTTTTCTATCATGGCCACAGACAGTCAAGCCAAACACACAGTTTACTGGTGTTCTCTGTTATACTCCATGGTACACTATCTGTCCTTTTCTATCATGGCCACAGTGTCTGCCATGTTGTGACATCAGAAGTCACTGACCCAGTTTTCTGATTTTTCGTACATTAAGTCTGTATGTTGTAGTACTTTGAAAACTATACTACTACTACCTTACTACTACTATTACTAGTACTACTACTACTAGTACTACTACTACTATTACCACTACTACTGCTACTGGTCACAACTATTATTTATGCTCACATATTGTGTCTATCCAGTCAGGATAAAGTTATCAATGAATTGACAGAAAAGTTGATGATAACGATGACGATGTGATGGTAATGAATATTATGACGATAACTTAAAATACCATCCAATACAAATGTTCACATTTCTCTTTTTCAGTGACAACCTTTTAGACAGTATCATACATTGCTGTCAGGACCTGTGAACTGACTGATGGTAAGTAGCAACATAAAGTAGTCACCATCATGTTTGACGTTTTGCTCTGTGTAGAACGTATCACTCTGTAAGTAGCAACATAAGTAGTCACCATCATGTATGACGTTTTGCTGTGTGTAGAGCGTATCACTCTGTAAGTAGCAACATAAAGCAGTCACCATCATGTATGACGTTTTGCTCTGTGTAGAACGTATCACTGTAAGTAGCAACATAAAGTAGTCACCATCATGTATGACTTTTTGCTTTGTGTAGAACATATCACTCTGTAAGTAGCAACATAAAGTAGTCACCATCATGTATGACGTTTTGCTCTGTGTAGAACGTATCACTGCAAGTAGCAACATAAAGTAGTCACCATCATGTATGACGTTTTGCTCTGTGTAGAACGTATCACTGTAAGTAGCAACATAAAACAGTCACCATTATGTATGACGTTTTGCTTTGTGTAGATCTATCACTGTAAGTAGCAACATAAAGCAGTCACCATCATGTATGACGTTTTGCTCTGTGTAGAACGTATCACTGTAAGTAGCAACATAGAGCAGTCACCATCATGTATGACGTTTTGCTCTGTGTAGAACGTATCACTTAAGTAGCAACATAAAGTAGTCACCATCATGTTTTGCTTTGTGTAGAACGTATCACTGTAAGTAGCAATATAAAGCAGTCTCCATCATGTTTTGCTTTGTGTAGAACGTATCACTGTAAGTAGCAATTATAAAGCAGTTACCATCATGTTTTGCTTTGTGTAGAACGTATCACTGTAAGTAGCAACATAAAGCAGTCACCATCATGTTTTGCTTTGTGTAGAACGTATCACTGTAAGTAGCAATATAAAGCAGTCACCATCACGTTTTGCTTTGTGTAGAACGTATCACTGTAAGTAGCAATATAAAGTAGTCACCATCATGTTTTGCTTTGTGTAGAATGTATCACTCTGTAAGTAGCAACATAAAGCAGTGACCATCATGTTTTGCTTTGTGTAGACGTATCACTGTAAGTAGCAATATAAAGCAGTCACCATCATGTTTTGCTTTGTGTAGAACGTTTCACTGTAAGTAGCAATATAAAGCAGTCACCATCACGTTTTGCTGTGTGTAGAACGTATCACTGTAAGTAGCAACATAAGAGTACCATATGTATGACGTTTTGCTTGTGTAGTCGTATCACTGTAAGTGAAACTAAAGTACATATGTATGACGTTTGCTTGTGTAGATCGTATCACTGTAAGTAGCAATATAAAACAGTGACCATCACGTTTTGCTTTGTGTAGAACGTATCACTGTAAGTAGCAACATAAAGCAGTTCCATCACGTTTTGCTTTGTGTAGAACGTATCACTGTAAGTGGCAACATAAAGCAGTGACCATCATGTATGACGTTTTGCTTTGTGTAGAACCTATCACTGTAAGTAGCAACATAAAACAGTGACCATTATGTATGACGTTTTGCTTTGTGTAGAACTATCACTGTAAGTAGCAACATAAAGCAGTCACCACCATGTTTGACGTTTTGCTCTGCGTAGAACCTATCACTGTAAGTAGCAACATAAAGCAGTCACCACCATGTTTTCCTCTCACTCACAATAGTAATCAGTATCAAATAAATTCTATGCTATATACCTGATATCAGACGTAAACATTTTCCAGCACACTTAAGGAAGATTCTCTTCCCATAAGGTTGTGCCTGAGACATTTTGCACGATAAGAAATGTTTGCGTTTTGTTTGTATTGATCGTTGGTATGTTTTTATTCCATTTTGTTCGGGATTTTTTTTGTGGTCCATATTATGAGTGGTTTTCAACCTAAAAATCTCCTTTTCAACCAGTTTTGTCTTTCTGTCATGCTGTCAGCCTTACGATGGTCTCTGTGGTCAGCTAAGTAGTAAACAGTATGTATTGACTGTTCCACTGTTTGTCGTTATGCAGTCATTGACTTGATATGTTTGCTGGAATACTTTTCACTGACCCCAAGATTGTGAGATTGCAAATACTCGGGTGAACATTCTCCTTGGGGATGTCGGGAGCTCTTTCAGTACAAAAAAGTATTCCCACTTTCTGGAAATTTGTACTAGAAATTTCGTCTGTCTTTTCTGTCACTCTCTTTGTTCCTTCCATGCTTTTTCGCTTTCTACGATTTTTTGTAGCATTTTCTGTCTTACTAGTCCAGTCATTTCTATGTGTTCTATAAACATTTTTTCTGTTAGGATTGATAATCGGATTGTTACAGATGTCACTTTATGTGTGACTGACAGAAATAGGATGAAAGTAGATTGTGTATATGTAGGTGCGTGTTCTATGTGTTTTCCCCAACCACACACAACCTTTCACTGTCACTTAAACAACCTCTGTAAACAAATTAGTAAATTTGAATATTTATAATTAATCAAATATCATCAGTTCAATTTTCATCCAACTGGATCAACAAACACATAAGTCAGAAATAAATGTTCATTGACCACTGTTCAATAAAAAGTAATGGGTTCAGGTTTCCGTCCCAAACAGTCTTTTCACAGAATTTCTTTCACTGCATCAGCACTTCAGTCAGTCTGTTTCACAGCATCGAAAATCACTGTTCACAATTCAGTTCATCACTCTATATAAATATAGTTACCACACAATCCTGGGGAGTAAGACGAAACAGAGGCGTCAGTAACCGGACACGCCCACAGCAGGTATTCAGCAGAGTCCTAACAGCTTAGGACCAGGGACTGGATCAGGCATCCACCCCTCAAAACAGCAGGTATTCAGCAGAGTCCTAACAGCTTAGGACCAGGGACTGGATCAGGCATCCACCCTCAAAACAGCAGGTATTCAGCAGAGTCCTAACAGCTTAGGACCAGGGACTGGATCAGGCATCCATCCCTCAAACCAAAGTCACGTACGTATGTGGCTCCCTCGTGAGCTAGTCAGACCAGACAACTCCCCATGTCAGAAGCTGTAGATAGGAAAGAATTTGCTAAGTACTTCCATCTACAAAATTGTCAATAAAATGTATCGGGTCAATGGCCACACCATATTTTTATATTATATGATTGACAAACGTTTATCCCAAAGTAATATTGTTTGCCTTTTAAAAGTTCGCAGGCAAATTACATTCACAGTGCCATGCAACCAATATTCTACACTAACTTCAATTTCCAAAAAAATGACCAACTTAGCTTCATATTCATTTAACAAAATAACATCTTACAATAAAGGATTTAATACAAAATTCGCCATTCATGTTTCAAAAGTCCAAACTCTCAATACATATAATTATTCATAAAGTTCACACTGACTGCACATCATTTAAAGATCGAAACCACAAAATAGTAATTCATAAAACATTAAATCAAGAACTACAACTCAATACAACTCTTGAATGCCAAAATAATTCACTTCACTTTTACACAACTACGTTTCTTCACAATGTTTACATGTCTCAATTTTTGGTAAATATATCAACAAATCAAAAGATTCACCAACCTGCTAACATAGCAGCTTAAGACAAACAGATTTAGTTCTCTTCAGGTGGCAAAGATATGCAACTGCTCCACCTGGAAATCTCTGTAGAACTGACTTTTTAGTTCACAGATTTTCGACACGCACACAACGCTACACGAATTCCACGCTCCACGCATTCCACGCTCCGTGCACTCCACGCTTTTACTTCACAGCCAATCAGAATAAAGACACCAAAACCAACACTGGGTGCTCCAGTCCACAAAAGCAAAAATGAGCCCAAACTCTATACAAAAGTGAAAATGTAAAAACAACACTATAAAAATATATACAACACATCCGTCACACGGATACATGCATGAAGTAAGGTATTGTGCATGTTTTTGAGATGGTTATAGCCCTGATATGGCGCTGTGCAGTCAGCTGGGTTTTTAACAACAATGACAATGACAGTGGGTAGTCATTAGTTGACCAATATGCAGTGTTCTTTGCAGTGTTTTGGATTTTTACTTGTGTAGGTTTTCTGATGTCATGTAGTGATTGTGTGGTGTGTGTGTGTGTGTGTGTGTGTGTGTGTGTGGTGTGTGTGGTGTGTGTGTGTGTGGGTGGTCGGTGGTGTGTGTGTGTGTGTGTGTGGTGTTCGTGAGAGAGAGAGAGAGATCGAGAGAGATTGTGTGTGTGGTGTGTGTGCGTGTGCCGTGAGAGTGAGAGAGAGAGAGGAGGTGTGTGTGTGTGTGTGTGTGTGGTGGTGTGTGTGTGTGTCTGTGTGAGAGAGAGGTGTGTGTGTGTGTGTGCGAGTGTGTATGTGTGAGAAAGAGAAAAGAGTGTTTGTGTGTGTGTGTGTGTGTGTGTGTGTTTGTGTGTGTGAGTTCAAGATGATGGAAAAGTGTAATGCTATGTATTCTGTGCGTTCTATCTTTTCTTTGTGTAATTTAGGAGTGTGGTGCTGAAATTATGTACTGCTTTGACTACTGTTGGTTGTTTGGTACATGTACTGTTGTAGAACGGCAATGATTAACCTTGTACTATTCAATGTGTACACCTGAATCGTTGATTGGTGTAAATGTAGCAAATAAAAAAAGGGAAACGAAAACTGGAATTTCGTGGCTTTCCCAATGTTGTGTGTGTGTGTGTGTGTGTGTGTGTGTGTGTGTGTGTGTGTGTGTGTGTGTGTGTGTGTGTGTGTTGTGTGTGTGTGCCTGCCTGCTGTCTGTCTGTCTGTCTGTCGTCTTCTCTTCTTCTCTCTCTCTCTCTCTCTTTTCCTCCCCTGTGTCACTCTGCCATCTTTTGTCAATATTTGTTTGTATGAAATAACATATGCACAAGTTATATATTTCAATACTTAATCATTTACATAGGACAGTTCAGTTCCTTGTCAGACAAGGACTGAATGAAGAAAGAAAGGCATGTGTGGTGTTTATCTATCACTCTTGGAAATAAAGACTGATCTTATCTTAACTTGGCATGTCTGTTCTCTCTCATGCCTGATTGATACCATGATACATTATAATCATAAAAATAATGGTATCAATAGTATAATGATTGTTGTCAGGTCGGATAGATGTATCCGCTACTGGTAACCTGGAACCCAGTACTACCTGTCACAGGATCGAATTGCTGGTGACTAAACCAGCAACCCCACCAGTCCTCTCAGGAGGATGGTGAGGAGGGTGGCTAGAAACCCTGGTGGAAATAAATTAGATCCATCAAAGGGCGCCAGCTCTGGAGAGCTACCCGCGGCCATCTAGCTAAGGGAGTAAACCCTGACAGTAAATCGGTGTGGGGCCCCTAAGGCGGTTGGATGGCAAACTTTGTCACTTTCCGGCAGCTCCTGCGGCTGCGTTGGCACCAAAACGTAACAGTCCTGCTGTTCCTTTGGATCTGTCAGCGAGGTGGAGAGGGGGAACAAGTTGCATGGGCAACAGCCTGTCTTCCATATTACACTGCCCAGGCTTACATCCGTCCATTCATCCACAAACACTCTGCACCTACGACCTGGAGAGGACACTCCAGCCTCGCTACTAACACTAGTGTCGGCACAACACGGGAAGCAACAGATACCGGTGATAAGTCATTGCTCAACTGGCGTAGAGCTGACGCCAGGGGTTGCTTTTAACGGTGGGAGAGACCTTCGTATCTTACTGGACAGCTACCGCCCGCCTAAACTGGGCAGCCCCCAGCCAGTTAGGTGCTGTCCCGCCACGACCTGCCTTCTTCATTGGGTGCATGAAGATTAGGAGAAAATCTGACAAGCAGGTCGTTAATTACCGCACCAAACAAAAAGAAAAATTCAAATTCAGGAAACGGATCAGGAAAAGGATCAGCAGTGAAACTGGGCTGTTGGAATGTCCGAACAATGATGCCTGGGCTCTCCCAAGATCTGCAAGACATCAGCGACGCCAGAAAAACCGCCGTCATAAACAGCGAACTAAAGAGGCTCAATGTGGACATTGCCACTCTGCAGGAAACACGGCTGGCTGACTCAGGAACACTAAAGGAAAGGGACTACACCTTCTTCTGGCAAGGAAAGAGTTCTGATGCCCAGGAGAGCACGGAGTAGGCTTTGCAGTAAGGAACAGCCTGCTGAACATGATTGAACCAGGCAGCGGCGGTTCAGAACGACTCTTGACTCTCCGCCTCAACACCACCGAAGGCTATGTCACTCTCATCAGCGTTTATGCCCAACTCTGTCCGCCTCTCCAGACACCAAGGATGAGTTCTACGAAAATCTTGCATCAACCATAAGGAACATCCCCAGGACAGAACAACTTGTTCTCCTGGGCGACTTCAACGCCAGAGTGGGTGCAGACAATGACTCATGGCCCTTCTGCCTCGGTTCCTTTGGAGTGGGGAAAATGAATGAGAATGGACAGCGACTGCTTGAGTTTTGCGCCTGCCATGAACTGTGCATCGCCAACTCCTTCTTCAAGATGAAGCCTCAGCACAAAGTCTCCTGGAGGCATCCCCGCTCAAAACATTGGCACCAACTGGATTTGATCCTAGTAAGACGTGCCGCTATCAAAAACGTTCTCCACACTCGCTCTTATCACAGCGCAGACTGCAACACAGACCACTCTCTGGTATGTTGCAAGATCAGGCTACAACCAAAGAAGTTCCACTGCTCAAAGAAACAAGGGAACCCTCGCATTGACGTCAGCAAGATGTCTCAGCCAGATCTTGTAGAACAGTTCGCAGAGGCCTTTCAGAGAGAATACGATGCATTGCAGCCCAGAGACTCTGCCACTGAGAGATGGGAAACGCTACGAGACACCATGCACCGCATTGCTATGGCCACCTTTGGGAAGAAAACTGTGAAGTCCCATGACTGGTTTGAGGCCAAATCATCAGAGATGACTCCTACTGTTGAGGCCAAGCGTGCCGCACTCACCAAGTATAAGCGGTCACCCAGTGAGAAGAACCTGCAAATCCTCAGGGCTGCCAGAAGTAAGGTTCAGCTTAACGCCAGGCGCTGCGCAAACGAGTACTGGACAGAGCTCAGCGAAGAGATACAGAGTGCTGCTGAAAGAGGCAACATCCGAGGAATGTATGATGGCATCAAGAAGGCACTGGGACCAACACAGAGCAAGATCACCCCCTCAAATCCTCCACTGGGGAAGTAATTAGCAATCCTAGCCAACAGATGGAAAGATGGGCGGAACACTACTCCGACCTCTACTCCACGCAGAACATGGTGTCCCCCTTAGCCCTCGATGCCATCAAGTGCATGCCGGTAATGGAAGAACTTGACGCAGAGCCAACTGCGGACGAACTCAGCAAGGCCATTGATAGCCTGGCATCAGGAAAGGCACCTGGCAACGACGGAATTCCCCAGACCTCATCAAGCACTGCAAGACTTCTCTTCTGCACCCTTTGCACGCAGTTCTCTGTCAGTGTTGGAATGAGGGAGCTGTACCACAGGACATGAGGGACGTCAAGATCGTCACCCTGTACAAAAACAAGGGCGAAAGGAACGACTGCAACAACTACAGAGGTATCTCGCTCCTCAGCATTGTTGGCAAAGTCTATGCTCGGGTCCTCCTAATCCGCCTGCAGAAACTGGCTGAACGCGTCTACCCGGAATCACAGTGTGGTTTTCGAGCAGAGAGATCCACGGTAGACATGGTCTTCTCCCTTCGCCAAATCCAGGAGAAGTGCAGAGAGCAGCGGATGCCCCTGTATGTGGCATTCATTGACCTCACCAAGGCCTTTGACCTAGTCAGCAGAGATGGCCTTTTCAGGGCTCTCCGAAAAATCGGCTGCCCCCCAAACTGCACAGCTTAATTGAGTCCTTCCACTCAAACATGAAAGGGATGGTGCAGTTCAACGGAAACCTCTCCAAGCCCTTCGACGTACGCAGCAGTGTGAAACAAGGCTGCGTCCTGGCCCCAACCCTCTTTGGAATCTTCTTCGCTCTCCTCCTGAGGCATGCGTTCAGCACAGCGCAAGAAGGGATCCACCTACGGACCAGATCAGATGGCAGGCTCTTCAACCTCGCCCGCCTCAGAGCAAGGACAAAGGTCCGTGAAGCCCTCATCAGAGACATGCTATTTGCCGACGATGCCGCAGTTGTGACCCATACTCAGCGGGACTTGCAGTCACTAATGGACCGCTTCTCCCAGGCCTGCAAAGATTTTGGTCTGACCATCAGTCTTAAGAAGACAAACGTCCTGGGCCAAGACACGCCATCTCCACCAGCCATCACCATTGATGACTACGAGCTTGAAGCCATCCATCAATTCACATATCTTGGGTCCACCATCACCGATAACCTCTCCCTTGACACAGAGGTCGACAAGAGGATCGGGAAGGCAGCCACAA
>JAPXFY010001926.1:25000-30000 GCA_030674185.1 Monoplex corrugatus | reverse complement strand
ATGTCTGTCTGTCCATCTGTGTGTCTGTCTATCTATCTGTCTGTCTGCCTATCTGTCTGTCTGTCCATCTGTATGTCTGTCTGTTTGCCTCTGTCTCTGTCTGTCTGTCTGTCTCTCTCTCTCTCTCTCTCTCTCTCTCTCTCTCTCTCCGTCTCTGTCTGTCTGTCTGTCTGTCTGTCTCTCTCTCTCTCTCTCTCTCTCTCTCTCTCTCTTCCTCTTTCCGTCGATCTGTCTGTCTGTCTGTCTGCCTGTCTGTCTGTCTGTTTGTCCCTGTCTCTCTCTGTCTCTCTGTGTCTCTCTGTGTCTCTGTCTCTGTCTCTCAGTCCTCTCTCTCTCTTTTCCTCTTTCTGTTTGCATGGTCTGTCTATCTGTCTGTCTGTCTGTGTGTCTGTCTCTCTCACTCTCTGTCTGTCTCTCTCTCTCCCTCCCTCCCTCTCTCTTTCTATCTGCCCGTCTGTCTGCCTGTCTGTGTGTGTGTGTGTCTGTCTCTTTCTCTCTCTCTCTCTATTTCCCTCTCTTTCTCTGTCTCTCTCTTTCTCTGTCTCTCTCAGTGTCTGTCTGTCAATCTGTCTGTCTGTCTGTGTGTCTGTCTATGTGTGTGTCTCTCTCTCACTCTCTCTCTTTTCTCTCCTTCGTTCTTTCTCTGTCTCTGTGTGTCTGTGTGCCTGTGTGTCTGTGTGTCTGAGTGTCTGTGTGTCTGTGTGTCTGTGTGTCTGTCTATGTGTGTGTGTCTCTCTCTCTTTCTCTCTCTCTCTCTCTGTGTCTCTCTCTCTCTTTCTCTTTCTCTGTCTTCCTCTTTCTGTTCATCTGTCTATCTGTATGTTTGTCTCTGCCTCTATATATCTCTCTCTGTCTCTGTCTCTCTCTGGCTGTGTGGCTGTCTAGCTGTCTGATATATATATATATATATATCTTTCTTTCTTTCTTTCGCTCTCTCCCTCTTTCTGTTTCTATCTGTCTCTGTCTTTTGCAAAGTAGCGCTAGCCCAAGGAAGGTATACATGGAGGCACAACCAAGTTCTGAAAGTGATCACAGATGTGGTTAGCGAAAAAACCATGACCCCAAACGCACCAATTGCTATGACAACGTTCTACAAAGCAGGAGGGAAACAGGTCTGGCCCGAAAGTGCTATGACAACCAGCACATTGCCAAAGGGTCTTCTGGATGGAGCAGTCGACTGGGAGTGTACAGCAGACCTCCCAGAGTGGAGAAATTACCCAGATGTCATCAGCAAGACAGGCATGAGACCAGACATCGCTCTCCACTCTGACTCCTCGAAACAAGTGATTCTGATAGAACTCACTGTGCCATACGAAAGCAGAATGGAAGAAGCACATATCTACAAGACCGAAAAATACGCCGGTCTTGCCAGCACCCTGAAGAAAGCAGGTCTGCGGGTCAAAATCTTCGCCATAGAGGTCGGGGCAAGAGGGTTTGTGGGCACCTCCGCTTATGATCTCATGAAACAACTCGCCATTTCTGGGAAGAAGAGGACTAGAGCCCTTAAAGCGATGGCAAAGGCAGCAGAAAGGAGCTCAAGCTGGATCTGGGCAAGGAGGAACGAAAAAAAAAAAAAAAGTGAACTTCATAAGGATTAAATTCCCTACAGATGATGTGTGCCCCGTTAGCACATTGGTAAAACCGCGTACCGCAGTTCTGAAGCGCAGAATCGCCCAGGTTCGATCCCCGGCGTGGGAAAAAAAAAAAAAATAGACAACAGCAGAAGGGCATCCAGGAGTCATGACCTGGATGTGGCCCGGCCCCCCGAGAGTGTAAGGAATTCAGGGCCGAAACACTTGTCTAAAGGGGGTTACTTCTCTGAAGACCTTATGTTGTCTAGCTCTCCCTAGAGTTTCTTTCTACCTCTCTCTGTCTCTGTCTCTCTCTGGCTGTGTGGCTGTCTAGCTGTCTGATATATTATATATATATCTTTCTTTCTTTCTTTCTTTCGCTCTCTCCCTCTTTCTGTTTCTATCTGTCTCTGTCTTTTATCCCTCTTTTCTCGGCCATCAGTAATTCAGCATCAATACTGAAATTAAAGCTGTACCATCATTACCTCCTAGCTTCTGTCTCCGTCTGTATGTCTGTCTGTTTGTCTGTCTGTTTGTCTGTCTGTCTGGCCGTCTGTCTGTCTGCCTGTCTTTCTCTCTGTCTCTGTCTCTCTGTCTCCCTCTCTTTCTCCCTTCCTCTTTCTGTCTGCCTGTCTGTCTGCCTCTCTCTCTCTCTCTCTCTGTCTGTCTGTCTCTCTTTTTCTGTCTCTCTTTCTCCCTCTCCCTTCCTTTCTTTCTCTGTGTGTGTCTGTCTGTCTGTCTCTCTCTCTGTCTGTCTCTCTGTCTCTCTGTCTGTCTGTCTGTCTGTCTCTCTCTCTCTCTCTCTCTCTCTCTCTCTCTCTCTCTCTCTCTATCATCCCTCTCTTCTCACCCAACAAACAGGATGAAGAAGAATACATTATCGTATGTCCAGTACCTGCTACAGATGTGAGTTGTATCCCCATCTGTTTAGATTTGCACAATATTTGAATAATTTAGAGGATTTGCATATTCGGAGTATTGGAATGGTGGCTTAATTATGAAAGCATTGGCACTACAAGTGAGGAAATTCCCAGTTTGGTTCTCTGTTGGATGAGGGCTCATCTACCTCTGCACTTAATTCTGAGCGGTGGTTTGGGTGTAAACCTTCAGATTAAATGAAAACTAAATTTAAATAGGTCACGTGCACGTTTAGGAATCCAAGGATTTTTTTAAATGCCCTTATCAAACTTGTAGACCAATCCACATGAGTGCTTTACGTCAAATAATGTTTCATCTGATTCTTGTCCAAGGTCGTGATGACCTTAAACAGCAGAGAGTCAGGATTTTATCGCACGATTACATTTAAAATAAAAAACACTATTTAACTGGCTTGACCATTTTTTCTGGCCTTTCAGACAGCCTCAGTGTCACTGACCCTAAGCTCTCTATTGTAGAAACCAACACAAAACTGGCAAACCTCATTGCATTCCACTCTATTCCTGGCACTAAAGAGATCACACGAGCCGTCAATATCCAATCAGTGAATGGCTTTATAACCCACCACAAGGGACCTATCTAAACCATTCACAGTTAATTCGGTGGAGCTCAGTATGTACGTGCAGTGCTTTCCCTATCAATCCGACAGATGAATAGGCAGTCTGGTCTTTTTTGTTAGGTATGGATCTTCATGTAGGGTGATGGGCTACAAGATCGCTCCTGCAGGTACATGTTTGTCCATATGGGAGGAATTCTCGTGGCTTCTGATTTTCACGTTTTTTTTTCTTTTGTCCTTCTTCTGTTGGATAACATCCGGTTCTTGCAGGCACATATTCTACCACAGACACTGTCCTGGAAAAATTCCTGCGGCCTCTAGTATTGCTTCCTCATATGTCCATCTTCTGTTGAATAGCAACTGGCTTGCGCAATCTGTCCTTTGAGGCACATATTCTACCATAGACAATGTCATCATCATCTTCAGGTGCCTTGCCATATGGCGTTTGCAATCATGGCCTTCCATCTGTTTCTATCCCTTGTTGCCTCAAACACCTCTTCCACCCTCTCTGTCTTCAGCCA
Source organism: Monoplex corrugatus (assembly GCA_030674185.1). NCBI lineage: Eukaryota > Metazoa > Mollusca > Gastropoda > Littorinimorpha > Ranellidae > Monoplex > Monoplex corrugatus. The sequence continues at coordinate 26,416 of JAPXFY010001926.1, read as the reverse complement.
CTTTGCAAATCCGTCCTACATCTTTTCCCTGGGTCTACCTGGTGCTCTCTTTCCCTTCAGCTTTCCTGTTGTGACCAGGTTTCTCATATCCAAGTTCACACATTTGTTTACCAAGATTTCAGAAAGGCAAGAATGCTAATAGGTCTTTAAGGGGTGAGACCTAAGAAATCAACCTATCTCTCCACTATTTGATACCAAGGCTGAGCTGGGCCATGCCCTGCTCTTCACGATTTTCAACCGCTGTGGGATCTTTAGCGTACACAGCCAGAAGGCACACGGGTCCGACTTGTTTTTCGTCCCCTTCCGAAAGACTAGACGTTCAATTCTGTTTTCCTGTCAAAGTGAGAAGAAACATCGAGGCTTCTATGGGAAGCGAACCCTGGAACCTCGAGTTTTATAATATATTAGTGACGATGATCTCACAGCTGGTGAAGTTGGCCTTCAGAGTATCCTTGTATCACTTTAGCGTCTTCTCTGGCCACAATATGTTTGCTTTAACTTTCTGTACATGAACATCTTCGGGGTGGGATTGACTTGAATAAATGTCCTGTACAACGTCTTAAACACAAGCGACGTGTCCTGTTCAACGTCTTAAATACGTGTTACATGTCCTTTCAACGTCTTAAGTACGTGTGACATGTCCTGTTCAACGTCTTAGATACGTGTGACATGTCCTGTTGAACGTCTTAAATACGTGTGACATGTCCTGTTCAACGTCTTAAATACGTGTGACATGTCCTGTTCAACGTCTTAAATACGTGTGACATGTCCTGTTCAACGTCTTAAATACGTGTGACATGTCCTGTTCAACGTCTTAAATACGTGTGACATGTCCTGTTCAACGTCTTAGATACGTGTGACATGTCCTGTTCAACGTCTTAGATACGTGTGACATGTCCTGTTCAACGTCTTAGATACGTGTGACATGTCCTGTTCAACGTCTTAGATACGTGTGACATGTCCTGTTCAACGTCTTAAATACGTGTGACATGTCCTGTTCAACGTCTTAAATACGTGTGACATGTCCTGTTCAACGTCTTAGATACGTGTGACATGTCCTGTTCAACGTCATAAAATACGTGTGACATGTCCTGTTCAACGTCTTCGATACGTGTGACATGTCCTGTTCAACGTCTTCGATACCTGTGACATGTCCTTTCAACGTCTTAAATACGTGTGACATGTCCTGTTCAACGTCTTAAATACGTGTGACATGTCCTGTTCAACGTCTTAGATACGTGTGACATGTCCTGTTCAACGTCTTAGATACGTGTGACATGTCCTGTTCAACGTCTTAGATACGTGTGACATGTCCTGTTCAACGTCTTAGATACGTGTGACATGTCCTGTTCAACGTCTTAGATACGTGTGACATATCCTGTTCAACGTCTTAAATACGTGTGACATGGCCTGTTG
>JAPXFY010001926.1:10000-15000 GCA_030674185.1 Monoplex corrugatus | reverse complement strand
GTGTGTGTGTGTGTGTTTGTGTGTGTGTGTGTGTGTGTGTTTGTGTGTGTGTGTGTCTGTGTGTGTGTGTGGTGTAGGATGGTTGTGGTAGTGTGTGGTGTGTGTGTGTTCGTGTCTCTCTGTCTGTGTCTTTGTGCATATGAGTGCGTGTGTGTCTATGCGTGTGTGTGTGTGTGTGTGTGTGTGTGTGTGTGTGTGTGTGTGTGTGTGTGTGTGTGTGTGTGTGTGTGTGTGTGTGTGTGAAACAGAGAGAGAGAAAGAGAAAGAGAGAAAGACAAAGAGAGAGAGAGTGAATTACAAAGAGAAGAGAATAGAAAGAGAGAAAGAGAGAGACAAAGAGAGAGAGAGAAAGAGATAGGTAGAGAGGGACAGAGAGAGAGAGAGAAAGACAGACAGACAGAGACAGAGACAGAGAGATAGAGACAGACACAGAGAGAGGGAGAGAGAGGGGGGGAGACAGAGAGTGAATTACAAAGAGAAGAGAATAGAAAGAGAGAGAGAGAGAGAGAGAGAAAGAGATAGGAACAGAGGGACAGAGAGAGAGACAGAGAGAGAGACAGATAGAGACAGACAGAGAGATAGAGACAGATACAGAGAGAGAGGGGGGGGGGAGAGGCAGGAGACAGAGAGAGAGTTTACGTGATTATGTTGGAGAAAGTAAAGGCGTCGGACAAGGAAATCCGCTAAAACTATCGTACAATCTGCATGCAGTACCTTGGTACAGTCATCTGCAATTCCAATGTATTCAGTGTGTGTAGGTGGGTTTGTTTGGCAGGGGACAATGTGGAGAGAGATAGAGAGAGGATAAGTGAGACAGAGAAAGAGAGACACACACACAGACAGACAGATACCCAGAGAGTATCAGAGATAGAGGCTCAGAGAGAGAGAGAGACAGACAGAAAGACAGACAGAAAGACAGACAGACAGACTGACAGGCAAACAGACTCACAGAGACAGAGAGGCAAAGAAATACTCAGAATCTCAGAGAGATACAGGCTCAGGCTAAGAGAGAGAGAGAGACAGACAGACAGACAGACAGACAGAAGACAGACAGACAGAGCGAGAGAGACAGACAGACAGATAGAAAGACAGACAGACAGACAGAAAGACAGACAGGCAGACAGACAGGCAGGCTGACAGACAGACAGGCAGACAGACAGACAGAGATAGAGAGGCAGAGAGAAAGATAGTCAGAGTCTCACAGATATACTGACTCAGAAAGAGAAAGAGAGAGAGACAGACAGACAGACAGACAGCCAGACAGACAGGTTGACAGACAGGCAGGCTGACAGACAGACAGCCAGACAGACAGACAGAGACAGAGAGGCAGAGAGAGAGAGAGTCAAAGAGTCTCAGAGACACACAGACTCAGAGAAGGAAAGAAAGAGAGAGAGAGAGAGAGGGAGGGAGAGAGAGAGAGAGTGCAGACAAAGAAAAAATGTCAAACACCCCCACACCCCCACACACCCACACACCCACACACACGCACACACACACACACACACACACACACACACACACACACACACATTCACACCCCACACACACGCACACACACACACACACACACACACACACACACACACACACACACACACACACACACACACACCCCCCCACACACACACACACACCCCCACACCCCACACACCCCACACCCCCACACACACGCACCACAACACACACACACACACACACACACACACACACACACACATTCACACATACACACACACTCTCTCTCACATGCATGCACACATACACACTCACACACACACACACACACGCACACACACACACACACACACACACACACACACACACACACACACATTCACACATACACACACGCTCTCTCTCACATGCATGCACACATACACACTCACACACACACACACACACACGCACACACAAAAACTCACACACATGCACCCCCCTCCCACACACACACACACACATATAACCCACTTTCCACAGAGCACCACTAAACTGCCCTCAAGCCATGAGCGATATGAAAAATGCACACTTATTGCAGCTCACCATTCCAGACCTCAGCCGGCACATCATATTATTCAACATAACAAGATTTATGTGTCTGGAATATCTGCCGAAGGCGGTGTTGCGCACATGCCGTTATCTGCGTGCTAACAACGGTAGACATGGATTTCGCTGTGGTGTAGTGGCCAGCTCAACGGACTATTGACTGGATGGTTGTGGGTTCGAATCCCCATCCGTATCTTCAAAAAAATCATGGTGGGATTTTTTTCGGGTCCAACCAGCTCCTACCCAGAGTTGGGCGTGATGTAGGCTCCTTGGGAAGACTGGGACCACACAGCCGAGTTTCATCCACTTCTTGGTTGTGATATTGAGGGTGTTACTCAAATCTTCTGACCAGCACTGCAGGTGTCTGAATCTCTCGGGCTTGGTTGACGCAGGATGTATTATGACAGTAAGCTTAAAGTACAGCCCTGCCATGCAGTCTCCATCCTGGGTGGAACTCCATAGCATCATGATTATCACACTCATCGTCATCATCATCGCATTGTAAAAACTCTGCAAACTTCTGCGGCCATTAAGGTGGCGAAGAAAAGGCTTCATGTAAGTTCTCTTCTCCCACTGGACGAAGCAGCAGGGAAGTTTCAGTCTTTTTCTCCTAATTTTGTATTTGGTGTTTGTTTGTGATTTTTTTTAGGATCATTGCACTCAGGGAGGTTACCTTTGTGCTCACCTTTTTTTTCGTTCCATTTTCTACGCCACTTTAATGGCCACAGAAGCTGAAACAGTTTTTATTATGTCGATGATGGTGATGATGTCGATGTGTATGATAATCATGATGCTATAGAGTTCCATCTAGGATTGAGACTGCGTGACAGGGTTGTACTCTACGCTTACTATCATAATGTACCCTGGTGTCAACCAGGTCAGAGAGATACAGACACCTGCGGTGTTGGTCAGAAGATTTGAGCAACACCCTCGATGACGTATCCGTGAAGTGGATGAGACTCGACTGTGTGGTCCCAGTCTTCCCAATAAGCCCATAGCACGCCCAACTCTCGGTAGGAGCCGGTTAGAGCCGAAAAATCCAACAATGATTTTTGAAGGTACTGATGGGGATTCGAACCCACAACCTTCCAGTCGGTAGTCTTTTGCGTGTTCTTACATTCACGCTTGACAAAGGCCAGTTGGCCGAAAATTTGTGCCTGTCTTCTCTTGTTGTATTACCTACGCGTTCTGATTCTATTCTAGTGATTTTTCGGGTTCCTGTGGACTGTGAGTTTGGATTACCATGTTTTGGTGTGAATGCTTGGCTGATTATTTACCTTGGTCTTTTGTTGTGCCGTGGCAGTTTCTATTTAAAAATAATAAATGTGTAGAAAAAAGATGAGCAATCTGCTAAAAACATGTTCTGAAAGGAGACTGTTCACCATAGAAATTACTCAAGGTTGAAATAGAAAATGACAGAGGCTTGGGGAAAAAAACTCACACAAGCTCACATCTCCGTCATCAATATAAGAGTACTGCAATCTATTGCCACGTAAGTGTAAAGTTATTTACCAAGTAGCAGTCTCGAACTTGTTTTGACATTGTTTTGAAGAGCAAAAGCATTAATCCGACAAAATCAATAATCTACGCAGAAACTATCATAGGTCAGAAGTTTGTGGAGTTGCCAATCTATCAACCGGTATCTGAAAAAAAAAATACAGCAGAAATTGAGAGGATATGACAATCTAAGACAAGAATCAGAAACACATGACAAAACAAAGAGATCGCATATTTTCAGAATGACATCAGGCAGACACAAATTATGTATCCCGATGGCGCCTGTTAGGAGCGAATAGCAACCAAAATGATTCCCAGTGTCTAAATGAATAAACCAGAATCGCGTGAAAAAAAGACTAAAATGTTTTAGTAATGAACAAAATCAGAAAGGCAGAGTTTTGGGTCAGTAACCTTCGTCGTGGATACAAAGAAGACAAGACAGGATCACAATAATTACGTTTAGAATGGAATATTAAGCACCGTGTTTGTTTGTTTTGTTTTGTTTCTTATTTCATGCTTGTTGTGAGCTGGGAGTAGATACAGAAACACAGAAAAAAGGGAAGAATGTGTATGCAATGGACGAAACCACACAGGCACAGTTTGTGACCCTGTCATCTTTGTAAATCATGCACAATAGAGAAAAAAAAAGCGAAACAAGATCACACAAGTTAATCATCAAATATTTAGTCCACAGCATCACTCCTTGGAATGTTGGCTGCTCTTCGGGTCTTTGTCTTCCGCATCTGTCTTTCCTCAACCAGACTGAAAATGTCTGGAATATTAAGACCTGTCCACACCTTGATGTCTCCTAGTTAATCTGTTCATGGTCTTCCCCCTTCCTCTTTTACTTTCGACTTTTCCCTTAATGACATCTTTCATGAGATTGCCTTTTTTGTTTTGTTTCTGCACGCAAGTTTAAAGAAGGTCACGTTCTTTTTAAGGATGACTTGCACAAGTTTTCTCCAGGTTTTTAGCTCGTGTTGTATGCTCTTGTCACTTCTCTTGTCTTTCCAGTTCACCCTTAAGGGACGTCAATAGAACCATATTTCAGTCGAGTTTATTTCCTTTATGTTTTTTCTTGTTGTTGTTGTTGTTGTTGTTGTTGTTGTTGTTCTTCTTCTTCTTCTTCTTCTTCTTCTTCTTCTTCTTCTTCTTCTTTTTTTTTTTTTCTTCTCCTCCTCCTCCTACTCCTCCTCCTCCTCCTGTCTGTCTGTCTGTCTGTCTGTCTGTCTGTCTGTCTGTCTGTCTTTCTTTCTTTCTTTCTTTCTTTCTTTCTTTCTTCTTCTTCTTCTTCTTCTTCGCATTCTTCGCATTCTTCTTCTTCGCATTCTTCTTCTTCGCATTCTTCTTCTTCGCATTCTTCTTCTTGCATTCTTCTTCTTCGCATTCTTCGCATTCTTCTTCTTCGCATTCTTCTTCTTCGCATTCTTCTTCTTCTTCTTCGCATTCTTCTTCTTCGC
>JAPXFY010001926.1:0-5000 GCA_030674185.1 Monoplex corrugatus | reverse complement strand
TTCTCTCTCTCTCTCACTCTCTCTCTCTCTCTCTCTCTTCTCTCTCTCTCTCTCTCTCTCTCTCTCTCTCTCTCTCTCTCTCTCTCTCTCTCTCTGTGTGTGTGTGTGTGTGTCTGTGTCTATGCGTGTCTGCGGGTGTGTATACCTGTGTGTGTGTGTGTGTGTGTGTGTGTGTGTGTGTGTGTGTCTATGTGTGTGCGGGTGTGTGTACCTGTGTGTATCTGTGAATGAGGGAGTGCGTGCGTGCGTGTGCGTGTCTGTGTGTGTGTGTGTGTGTGTGTGTGTGTGTGTGCGTCTGTGTGTGCGTGTGTGTACGTGCGTCTGTGTGTGTGCGTCTGTGTGTCTGTGTGTGTCTGTGTGTATGTGTGTCTGTATATAAGTATGTTTGTATACGTAAAAGAGAGAGGCGAATGACGAGGGAGGGACAGACAGGGAGAGAAAGACATTCAGTGCGTGGCCTAGTACATAAACCACCTGCCCGTGATGCAGAAGAAGTTAGGTTCAAAACATGAACTGGACATCCATTTTGTGTCTCCCTTTCTTTGCATCAGATCTTAAAAGAAGACCTAGGCTTAATTCTTTTATATTTTTCTTCTTCTTCTTCTTCTTCTTCTTCTTCTTCTTTCTTCTTCTTCTTCTTCTTCTTCTTCTTTCTTCTTCTTCTTCTTCTTCTTCTTCTTCTTCTTCTTCTTCTTCTTCTTCTTCTTCTTCTTCTTCTTCTTCTTCTTCTTCTTCTTCTTCTCTTCTTCTTCTTCTTCTTCTTCTTCTTCTCTTCTTCTTCTTCTTCTTCTTCTTCTTCTTCTTCTTCTTCTTCTCTTCGCTTCTTCTTCGCATTCTTCTTCGCATTCTTCTTCGCATTCTTCTTCGCATTCTTCTTCGCATTCTTCTTCTTCGCATTCTTCTTCTTCGCATTCTTCTTCTTCGCATTCTTCTTCTTCATTCTTCTTCTTCGCATTCTTCTTCTTCGCATTCTTCTTCCATTTCTTTTCTTTCGCATTCTTCTTCGCATTCTTGCATTTCTTCTTCTTCTTCGTCTTCCTTCTTCGCTTCTTCTTCGCATTCCTTCTTTCGCTTTCTTCTCTCGCATCTTCTTCTTCTTTTCGCATTCTTCTTTCTTCTTCTTCGCATTTTCTTCTTCTTCTTCGCATTCCTTCCTTCTTCGCATTCTCTTCTTCTTCGCATTCTTCTTCTTCTTCTTCTTCGCATTCTTCTTCTTCTTCTTTCGCATTCTTCTTCTTCTTCTTCATCCTTCTTCATTCTTCTTCTTCCATTCGTCATTCTTCTTCGCATTCTTCTTCTTCTTCTTCGCATTCTTCTTCTTCTTCTTCTTCGCATTCTTCTTCTTCTTCTTCTTCGCATTCTTCTTCTTCTTCTTCTTCGCATTCTTCTTCTTCTTCTTCTTCGCATTCTTCTTCTTCTTCTTCTTCGCCTTCTTCTTCTTCTTCTTCTTTCGCTTCTCTTCTTCTTCTTTTCTTCTTCTTCGCATTCTTCTTCTTCTTCTTCTTCCTTCTTCTTCTTCTTCTTCTTCTTCTTCTTCGCATCTCTTCTTCTTCTTCTTCTTCTTCGCATTCTTCTTCTCTTCTTCTTTCTTCGCTCTTCTTCCTTCTTCTTCTTCTTCTTCTTCTTCTCCTTCTTCTTCTTCCTTCTCTTCTCTCTTCTTCTTCCTTCTTCTTCTTCTCTTCTTCTTCTCTTCTTCTTCTTCTTCTTCTTCTTCTTCCTTCTTTCTTCTTCTTCTTCTTCCTTCTTTTCTTCTTCTTCTTGCTTCTTCTTCTTCTTCTTCTTCTTCTTCTCTTCTCTTCTTCCTTCTTCTTCTTCTTCTTCTTCGCATTCTTCTTCTTCTTCTTCTTTCTTCTCCTTCTTCTCTTCTTCTTCTTCTTCTTTCTTCTTCTTCTTCTTCTTCTTCTTCTTCTTCTTCTTCTTCTTCCTCTCTTCTTCTTCTTCTTCTTCTTCCATTCTTCTTCTTCGCATTCTTCTTCTTCGCATTCTCTTCTTCTTCTTGCATTCTTTTCTTCTTCGCATTCTTCTTCTTCTTCTTCTTCTTCTTCTTCTTCTTCTTCTTCGCATCTTCTTCTTCTCTTCTTCGCATTCTTCTTCTTCTTTCGCATTCTTCTTCTCTTCTTCTTCCTTCTTCTTCTTCTTCTTCTTCTTCTTCTTTCTTTCTTCTCTCTTCTTCTTCTTCTTCTTCTTGCATTCTTCTTCTTCTTCTTCCTTCTTCTTTCTTCTTCTTTCTCTTCTTCTTCCTTCTTCTCTTCTCTCTTCTTCTTCTTCTTCTCATTCTCTCTTCTTCTTCTTCGATTCTTCTTCTTCTCTTCTTCGCTTCTTCTTCTTCTCTTCTTCCTTTTCTTCTTCCTTCTTCTTCTTCTTCTCTTTCTTCTCTCTTCGCATTCTTTCTTCTTCTTCTTCGCATTCTTCTTCTTCTTTTCTTCTTTTCGCTTCTTCTTCTTCTTCGTTCTCTCTTCCTTCTTCTTCTTCTTCGCCCTTCTTTCGCATTCTTTTCTTCTTCGCATTCTTCTTCTTCTTCGCATTCTTCTTCTTGCATTCTTCTTTCTTCTTCTTCTTCTTCTTCTTCCTTCTTCTTCTTCTTCTTCTTCTTCTTCTTCTTTTCTTTTCTTCTTCTTCTTCTTTTCTTCTTCTTCTTCTTCTTCTTCTTTCTTCTTCTTCTTCATTCTTTTTCTTCTTCTCTTCTTCTTCTTTTCTTCTTCTTTTCTTCTTCTTCTTTTCGTTCTTCTTCTTCTTCTTCTTCTTCTTCTTCTTCTTCTTCTTTTTCTTCTTCTTCTTCTTTTCTTCTTCTTCTTCTCTTTTCTTCTTCTTTTTTCGTCTTTTCTTTTTTCTTCTTCTTCCTTCTTCTTCGTTCTTCTTCTTCTTCTTCTTCTTCTTCTTCTTCTTCTTCTTTTTCGCATTCTTCTTCTTTTCTATCTTTCTTCGCTTTTCTTTTCTTTCCTTCTTCTTCGCATTCTTCTTCCATTCTTCTTCTTCTGCTTCTTTCTTTCTTCTCTTCTTCTTTTCTTCTTCTTCTTTTCCTTCTTTCTTCTTCTTTTCTTTTCTTCATTCTTTTTTCTTCTTCTTCTTCTTCTTCTTCTTCTTCTTCTTCTCTTCTTCTTCTTCTTCGCTTTCTTCTTCTTCTTCTTCGCATCTTCTTCTTCGCATTCTTCTCTTCTTTTCTTCTTCTTCGCTTTTCTTCTTTTCTTCTTCTTCTTCTTCTTCTTCTTCTTCTTCGCATTCTTTTCTTCTCTTCTTCTTCTTCTTGCTTCTTCTTCTTCGCTTCTTCTTCTTCTTGCATTCTTCTTCTTCCATTCTTCTTTTCGCATTCTTCTTCTTCTCTTCTTCGCATTCTTCTTCTTCTTCGATTCTTCTTCTTCCTTTTTTTCTTCTTTTCTTCGCATTTTTCTTCTTTTCTTCCTTCTTCTTCCTTTCTTCTTCTTTTTTTCGCATTCTTCTTCTTTCTCGATTCTTCTTCTCTTCGCTTCTTTTCTTTTCTTCTTCTTCTTCTTCTTCTTCTTTTTTTCTTCTTCTTCTTCTTCCATTTTTCTTTTCGCATTCTCTTCTTCTTTCTTCTTTTTCTTCTTCCTTTTCCTTTCTTCCTTCTCTTCTTTTCTCTTTTTCTTCTTCTTCCGCATTTTCTTTTCGCATTCTTCGCATTCTTCTTCTTCGCATTCTTCTTCTTCTCTTCTTCTTCTTCGCATTCTTCTTCTTCTTCTTCTTCTTCTTCTTCGATTTCTTCTTCCTTCTTCTTCGCTTCTTCTTCTTCTTCATTTCTTCTTCTTTTCGATTTCTTCTTCTTCTTCTTCTTCTTCTTCGCTTCTCTTCTTCTTCTTTCTTTCTTCTTCTTCTTCTTCTCTTTTCTTCTCTTCTTCTTCTTTCGATTCTTTCTTCTTCCTTCTTTTCTTCTTTCTTCTTTCGCATTTTCTTCTTCGCATTCTTCTTCTTCGCTTCTTCTTCTTCTTCTTTCTTCTTCTTCATTCTTCTTCTTCCATTCTTCTTCTTCTTCGATTCTTCTTTTCATTCTCTTCTTTTCGCGTTCTTCTTCTTCGCATTCTTTTCTCTTCATTCTTCTTCTTCTTCGATTTCTTCTTCTTCTTCCTTCTTCTTCTGCATTCTTCTTCTTCTTCGCATTCTTCTTCTTCTTCGCTTCTTCTTCTTCTTCGCATTTCTTTTCTTCGCATTCTCTTCTTCTTCGATTTCTTCTTTTCGCTTCTTTTCTTCTTGCTTCTTCTTCTTCTTCGCATTCTTCTTCTTCTTCTTCTTTTCTTCTTGCTTCTTCTTCTCTTCATTCTTCTTCTTCTTCGCATTTCTTCTTCTTCTTCGCATTTCTTCTTCTTCGCATTTTCTTCTTCTTCGATTTCTTTCTTCGCATTTCTTCTTCTTATTCCTTCTTTTCGCATTCTTCTTCTTCTCTTCTTCTTCTTCGCATTCTCTTCTTCTTCGCTTCTTCTTCTTCTTCTTCTTCTTCTTCGCATTCTTCTTCTCTTCGCATTCTTCTTCTTTTCTCTTCTTCTTCTTCTTCCTTCTTCTTCTTCTTCGCATTCTTCTTCTTCTCATTCTTCTTCTTCTTCTTCTTCTTCTTCTTCTTCTTTCTTCTTGCATTCTTCTTCTTTTCCTTTTCTTCTTCTTCTTCTTCTTCTTCTTCTTGCTTTTCTTTTTCCTTCTTCTTCTTCGCTTCTTTTGCATTCTTCTTCTTCTTCGCATTCTTCTTCTTCTTCCATTCTTTCTTCTTCTTCCTTTCTTCTTCTTTTCGCATTCTTCTTCTTCTCCCTTCTTCTTCTTCTTCTTCTTTTTTTTGCATTCTTCTTCTTTGCTTCTTCTTCTTCTTGCTTCTTCTTCTTTTCGCTTCTTTTCTTTTCGCTTTCTTCTTCTTCTTCTTCTTCTTTCTTTCTTCTTCTTCTCTTCGCATTCTTCTTCTTCTTCGCATTTTCCTTCTTCTTTTTTCTTCTTCTTCTTCGCTTCTTCTTCTTCTTCGCATTCTTTCTTCTTCGATTTTTTTCGCATTCTTTTTTCGCATT
>JAPXFY010001925.1:20000-31108 GCA_030674185.1 Monoplex corrugatus | reverse complement strand
TCTGAGTCAGGGAATCCAGCGTGTATTCGCGATTTTATGTCTAGACACTCAGATGTACTTGAGGCGACTGACCTTGTCATCTGTCGGTGCTGGGTAGTGATGATGGCTTTATACTGACATTTACGGCGTCCTCTCTCAGCATTGCTTGATGATAGTGGTCATACGTTGAAACGAAATGATTTCATAAAAAGACGTAGTGAGTGTACATTGACGTGCAATAGTTTTGTACTGACATAGAAAGGTTGTAGTGGTAGGCTGTGGTGATAAGCTGTTGATATCAACAAAGGCAATGTGGTCATGTAGTTACAATGCAATGGCTGTGGTGGTAACCTGTTCATATAAACAAAGACAGATTGTGCAGAGACCCTTCAGTCTGTGCAGCTTTTTGTGTAGCTCAAGGGTTCTTTGCAGGACCTGCACATATGGGGACAATGCATGTCACATGCATGCCACAGAGAAGATGCTCTAAACTGGATCTTTGCTTCTTCCCTATGGCAAAGGTAAGTTAGTTACGAAGACTTTCCTTAACACAGCTGATGCTTTCCTTGTGACTGCTCTCCAACCAGTTCTTTCACTGATACAGGCTTCTACTTATTTTGACACAGTGTTTGATATGGTCCAAATACCACTTTGATGGCAACCCTGATGATGTCTAACTGATTCATCAATTATGATGTTGTGGTTGTCCATCGCAGCTGGGCTTTTATGGTCATGGTTTGAATGCTCATAAATTCTGGTCTCTCTCGTATGCTAGAGTCAGCAACCTGGATCTGGCAGTGGATGCTCATGGATGTGAAACTTCTTAGGCTCCAAAACTTCTTCTGGATTGAATCCTCGTTTCACTGGGAAACAGAAACATCTGAGTGATCTGTTTAGTCTCAGTGGTCGGCGGGGCTATTAGCAACATGAAATGAACTTTTTTCAAACAATGAAATTAGGCAGATACCTGTTCACTGTTGAGTAGAGTAGTTGCTGCACGAATGATGTTTTCGTCAGGCCAGTATCTGACCTGTGTCAACCTGTGCAGTCTCACTAGAAGGCAACTGCTTTATTTCTGCACCAACCAGGCCTCATCGATATAAATCTGGTGTCAGCCAGGCCCAAGAGGTGCATACACCTGTGGTCTTGGTCATGAAATTTGATTGACACCCTCAATGACATCATGGTAAAGGGGACAAGACTCGACGGTGCGGTACCAGTCATTTTAACAAACCCATAACACACAACCCAGGGCAAGAGGCAATCATGGAAAAAATCACTCAAAGATTCTATATGGACTGAAGATTGTTCGAACCCTTGACCTCACAGTCAGTAGTCAGTAGTCCGTTACACAAACCACTTCGCCACATTGACTGTTTTCTTGGGTTTCATCAGCCCCACTCAAACCACCCACCTCCTTTCCCACTTCGTATCTGCTGATTGTTTTAAGGACCACACGCAAAGACCCCGTCAGAGATATATGACTGACTGGACAATGTTCCAGGAAGAGGTGTGAATGTCTTCTTTTCTTCACCGTTTACTTGGTGTTTTTCTCTATTTTTTGCAATATTGTGTATGTTTTGAAATGGTTATAGCCCTGATGCGGCTGTATGTGTAACAGTAACACTAACAATGACAATAACATCAATAACATGGTCAGGTCACATCTGGCAATGGAAGTAACCATTTCTTCCAGTTTCTGCCAACTGCCATGGAACTTGGTGGTCACAGTTCTTTTGAGTTTAGAGTTTGTTCAAGAAGGATTCAATTAAGTCAGACAATTTCATATGCAATCTTCCAGTAATTATCTGAATCCATGAGCTTGCACAAATTTCTATGCACTGACAAGGTCTTGAATTGGAGAACAGGGTGGGAGAGGGACACATGAAAAACTAAGTTTAAGCCACTAGACTGATGGAAAAATTAAGAATGGCAGTGACCAGGCCAGTTTTCAATACCATGGGCTCGGATTGAACTCAAGATATCATATCTTGAGTTCACGGTTCTGTAAAAAGAGAAATTTTAGAAGTCAACAGCCTTCCTCTCTGGAACAACGAGAAAGATGTAAGGAAACTTCAGCACCTGAGGGAGGGATCTTCAGTAGCTGAGAGTAGATCCAACTGATGCATAGGATCCAGCGCTGCTCCACTTTGAAGGGATGTCAATAGGCAACAGGTATTGCCGTCGCCATCTGATCTACGTAGATGACTATATAGGCTTTTTCATTACCTTGCAAGGCACCATGGTTTGTTAAAAATGCGCCTGCAGGCCTAGTACCTCCGATTTCAATCCCCATCTGGTTCAGTGACCAGCATAATTCATTGAATGGCTTGCTATGGTCAAGGGAGATTATTTGACGAAAGGTGTCCTCAGCTCTAAGAGAGGAAGAGCAAGATAGTCTCCCTGGCAATAGCAAGCAATAGCAAACAGAGAAAAAAGCTAGCAAAGAAGACCTTTCATTTCAATTGAATAATGGTCTAGTCTGAAACAACAAACAAACAAACAAACAAACAAACAAACAAAAACACACTAACTTTTGAGGACGTTCTTTCTTTTTTTTCTTCCTTCCTTACTTCGTTCCTTTCTTTCCCTGCTTTTTCCCACAGCAGTGTCTCCCCTAAACGTTTCTGTTTTGTTTGTGCCGTTTCAGACCCATAAATACGTAAAAATCATATACATTTGTATCTATCTACCTACCCATCTGTCCTCCTACCTACATATCTACCTGTCTACCTGTCTATCTATCTATCTATCTATCTATCTATCTATCTATCTTAGGATAATTGTTTTCTTAACTTTTTCCACAGTACATGGGTGGAAAGACAGGAACAAAGGGTCATGAACAAGGAAGGTACCAAATCCAACCATTTCGAGGACGCTGTGGTTACAAAGATTTTCTCTTCAAACTGAAGAATTTTTTGCAACTTTCTACTGATTTGGACAATACCAACTCTGTCTGTGGAATACTTGGACTTATATCACAGCAACACGTAAGCACCCAACTACCTGTCTATGTTAGGGTGCCTGGTTATGGAAACACATTCGGTTTACACAATGGAAGTAGCTGTGTGTCACCATCAGCTGGCGACCATTGCCTGCCTTTCAGTAACTGAGCTGTTCCTATCTACGTAAATGAATCCAGCGTTTATTTACAAAATGGTCAATGAGTCACGCATTTAGTTAATCCGAGGTTTGTTTTAAAAATAATACACAAAGAAGTCGATGCACAGAGAGCCTACAGTGTTCATTAGATGTCCGATCCAGTTAGGGGATTCTATGACCCATTGATGTGCATCACTGTAACCTCAGAACACACACACACACACACACACACACACACACACACACATAAACGCACACGCACACACACATACACATACACACGCATACACACAACTCACACACACATACATGCATACACACGCGTGCACACTCACACACACATACACACACAAACACGAACACACGCACGCGTGCTCATAGACACACACACACACACACACACACACACACACACACACACACACACACACACACACACACACACACACACACTCACACATATATATATATATGTATATATAAACACACGCACACACATTTCTCTCTATTAGTGTCTCTCTCTCTTTGAGTCTCTCACGCATGTCCACTTCTACTGTAAAACTGTTGTTTTGATATTGTAAATGTTATTTTTCTGCTCTTTATTTGAATTTGTCTACGAATGACTCGCTTCAGAACTACTACTGGTGAAAGGTCTTTCTCTTTTCAAGCTCCATCGATGTGGAACAGACTGCCAGACTCTCTCAGACATTCAGATTATTTCTCTTCTTTCAAGTCTAAACTTAAAACCCATCTATTTTCTCACAACTAGTCAATGCTGCGTAGGGGTACCACCTATGTCATAGCCGTCTAAGCCTTGTTTTGACATACTGTTTCAGGGTGTGTTTTCTATTGTATGTGTTTGTTGTATAATTGAACGTTGTGTGATTTGGTTTTGTAGCAATGTTTGAGATGAGTGAGTGTTGTGCTCGTAGGATTTGTTGGTTTCTGTAGTGGTGGTATTCGTAGTTGTTTGTGAGGTGTGTGGTTGTGTGTGTAGGAGAGGTGAATGCAGTATGTTTTTGTAAAGCGCTTAGAGAAATTATTTTGATTAAGCGCTATATAAGAAGCCATTATTATTATTATTATTATTAATTTTCCATTTTTCTGTTTCCTTTATTTGTTTCCCTTTGTTTACATTTCTTGCCAGCATGAGAGGGATGAGTTATACCCCTTGGCGCTTAAACCATGTAATATTATTTTAAATGGCGCCCTAAGAGCGTGTCAAGCATCAAGCGTCAAGCGTCTTTGAGTCTCTCTCTCTTTTTTGTCAGTCTCTCTCTGTCTGTCTCCCTGTCCCTCTCTCTGTCTCTCTCTGTCTCTCTCTGAGGCATGGACTAAATGAAAATATAGCTGTTATTGAGCTTGTTGTTTGCCCTTAGGAATAAGGATTGCTGTTATCTTATACTAGTCCTCTCGAAAATAAAAAAGTGTTTTTTCTGTCTCTCTCTCTCTTTTCTACCTCTCTCTCTGTTTATCTCTATTTATTTCTCTCTCTCTCTCTTTCTTCTTACATGCACTCTCAAAACTGAAGCATGAATGATACAGTGAAAAAAGAATAGAACAAGTTCTTCAAACCTCAGAAATTAAGCAACCATGGAGGAAAAATAGGCTGAACTTGAGAACGCTCATTCATCCCTTCCCCAAACCAAACAACACGCAATACAAATTATTGACACCTTCCATTTATGACTCGACATAAAGTAAAAAAAAAAAACCACACACAACAAAATATAGAAACTATAACATGATGAAAAGTTGTTTGATCAAGAATGCTAACTAGATTTCAAGACTGTATTAAATATTGCAAAATACAAATTGGAAACATCTTCACCACTCCATTCACCCATCCAGAAAAAGACCACAAAATAAGAGACAGTTACCTTAAAATGAAGTGGTGTTTATATTTAACCACGGAAAAAAAGAATAATGGCATAAAGACCTTGCTGGCTGCCATGGGGTTTGGTGGCCACACGAACTTGCAGTCCGGCCATAACTCTTGTTGTTTCACTTGAGCCAGCTGAGGCTTAGGAAAGACGCTGGTCTACGCTGAGGAGAACTCAATGGGCGAGCACCATGGTAGTCTGATACAGATGACCTTGTTGACATCTGCGTTCTGTTGCATGGTACCATGGCTTGTTGTAAGGCAAGGCAACTGCAGACATCACACCTTTGTCTTCAGCTCTCTCTAGAAAATGTTAAGCTACTATATGAATCTGAAGATCCATAGATTACAAGATGTAATCACATCACATCAACAAAATGGATGAATTACTTACAAATACAATCATGTTTCACAGAGATATGAATACTGATCGACAGAGTGTTTTTGAAATTTAGGAGGAAAAACTTTAGCCTTTCTCATCTTGTTTTAAATTTAATGTTGATAATTGTGCACATGAAATATTTTACATTCAATAATAATAGTTCTTACGCTAAATACATCACATGTGGCACACGTACATCTGTCTACAGTATATGCAGATTGATGATAGTTAATTTCACACAAAAATCAAGCGAATTAACCAGCACTACCTTCACATGCACAGTGTTAAAATGTACGTAATTACACACATGACAACACACACGCAAAACACACACACACACACACACACACACACACACACACACACACACACACACACACACACACACACACACACACACACACACACACACACACAAACGCCACACATACACACACATACATACACACACATACACACACACATACACATATACACACATGGGCACACGCGCCCACGCACAAACACACACACACACACACACGCGCGCGCGCGCCCACACTTATTAATGCATACATCATCATCATCAGGTGCCCTACTGCATGGCGTTGGCGATCATGGACTTCTATCTGTCTCTATCGCTCGCTCGTTGCCCCCAGCATCTCCCCCACCCTCCTCATCCCCAGCCACTCTGCAAGTCCGCCCAGCATTTTCTCCCTGGGTTTACCCGGTGCTCTCTTTCCCTCCAGCTTTCCCGTTGTGACCAGGTGCTCCAAATCCCCCTTCCTCATAAAATGTCCTATAAATGTTGCCTGTCTTTTCCTAATCTTCCTTATGAGTGATCTACCTGTGTCTGCCTCCATCATGACTGTCTCGTTTGTTTTCTTTGCTGTCAATGGAACCCTCAACATTCTTCTTAGAAGCCACATCTCGGCTGCTTCAATCTTGTTCTGGCTTTGTTTGTTGACTGTCCACACCTCGCATCCGTACAACAGTATTGGTTCTATATAACATTCAAGAACTCTCTTCCTGATGTTAATTGACAGACACTTGTTGGTAAGAATGCTTGTCATCTTCTTGAATGCTGTTTTGGCTTGGCTGATTCTGCCGGCTATTTCTGATGTGCATCTGCCGTCTGATGAATTGATCGTTCCCAGGTATTTGAATTTATCAACCTGTGTCAAGGTTGTGTCATTTGCATGAGGGGATTTCATGTTTTTTACTGATCACCATGACTTCAGTCTTCCTGCTGTTTAGTTCCAGCCCCTTACATTTGCTTTCTATTTCTAGTATATTCACAAGGTTTTGTAGGTCTCTTTCACTTTCTGCAATTAGCACGGTGTCATCTGCGTATCGAATGTTGTTTATCATGTTACCTCCAACCTTTAATCCAGGGTCTTCTTCTAGGTTTCTCATGATGTTTTCGCTCTAAAGTGAAAACAGATCTGGTGACAAAACACAATCCTGTCTGACTCTTCTTTTGATATTTTGGAAAGAGCTTACATTGTTTTCTATTCTCATTGCAACTGTTTGTTCCCAGTACATATTTCTGATTATTCGTAGATCTTTTCCATCAACATTGAGTCTCTCCAGTTAGTTGATCAATTCATCATGTCTTACCCGATCGAAAGCCTTGGTATAGTCAACAAAGCATAAATACAAATCCTTATTCATCTCAACTGACCTCTCTATGATATTTCTTAGGATGTATATGGCATTAATAGTTCCTTTCCCTTCCATAAATCCACACTGTTCTTCTGTTATTTCTATTTTGATTCTATTCCTTGTCCTCATCATGATTATTCTTAACAGGATTCTTGTTACATGACTCATCAAACTGATTGTGCGATGGAGTTTGCATTCTATAGCCCCTGTCTTCTTTGGAAGTGCAGTGAAAATTGATTTTGACATATCTTTGGGGATTTTTCCAGTGTCGTAAATTTCATTTAGGAGGACTGTTATTTTTTCTATGCCAAATTCCTCCAGGGCTTCAATCATCTCTGTAGTAATGTTGTCTGGTCCTGGGGCTTTTCCTGTTTCATCTTTTTCAGTGCCGCTCTAACTTCATCTTTCATTATGGGTGGTCCTTCAAAGTTCTTTTTTTAAAATGTGTTCTTCGTTTCTGTCATCCTCAAAAAGGTCTTTAATGTACTCTCCCTATCTGTTTAATATTTTGTCTGTTTCCACGATAAGCGTGCCATCTTTCGATTTCAAGCAACCAGTTGATGTGCATGTGTTTTTTTCTGTGGACAATTTCTTCAATTCGTCTGTACATACCCTGAGGATCCGTTTTGTGTTGGTCTTCCATTTCTTTGCACTTTGTTTTCAGCCAAGCTTCCCTAGCTTCATTGCACCTATTCCTGATCTCCTTGTTTATCTTCCTGTATATCTCCTTATTTCTCTTTGCCTTCCTTCTTTCCTCCATCACGCCCAAAATGCATACATACAAACCTCTAATACAGTTTCTAGGTATGCATGTATATGTATAGCAATACAGCATACTATGGTTTTTTACATAGCAGTTATTTTGCTTTTTTTGTGTTTTTGTTGATTTTTGTTTTTGTTTATTGTTTTTTCTGCAAATGCTGTAAATGCTGTAATATATTCTGTACATGAGTTATCCCATAGTCGTGTGTTTTAGCAGTTCATAGTTCACCAATCTACCTTGACAGATGACACGGCAAGTGTATCAGTGTACATACATCATCATCTGTCAGTCACTGTAAGTGGACACCGTTAATGTAAGTACACAGTCTTTGTCTTTTAGTGTACCGTCATCGTTTGTCAATGTACAGCTTTTATGTGCACGTGTACATATTTTGTGTGACGGTGTACAGTTACTGTCTGTCAGAGTACAATCATTGCATGTCAGTGCACAGCTTTTTTGTGGGTCAGTGTAAACTTTTGTGTGTCAGTGTGTAGCTTTTGTGTGTCAATGTATAGCTTTGGTGTGTCAGTATACAGATTTTGTTGTCAGTGTACAACCAGACATTGTTTGTGTGTCAGTGTACAACTTTTATGTGTCCATACAATGTGTGTGTGTCACTGTAAAGCTTTCGCGTATCAATGTACACCCTTTGCATGTCAGTGTATAGCTTTTGTGTTTAAGTGTATAGCTTTTGCGTGCCTAATGTACAAATGCTGTGTGTCAGTGTACAGCCATTGCGTATTATGTACAATCTTTGTGTGTCAATATACAACCATTGCGTGTCAGTGCACAGTCATTTGTCAATGTACAGCTATTGTGTGTCAGTAAACAGCCATTATGTGTCAGTGTACAGCCATTGTGTGCCTGTTTTGTGCATGTGTTACATATCAGTGTGCAGTCAGTGTGTAGCAGTGTACAACCATTGGGTGAATGAGTATAGCCACTGTCGTTTATCAGAGTACATCCAGTCTATATCGGTGTAAGACCAACGTGTGTTGTTTACAGCCATGTTCAGAGTACAGGCGTTGTATATCACTGTACATAAGCGGTGTATCATTACAAAGCCATTGTGTGTCATTTTCCAGTTATTGTGTGTGGGTGTACAACCATTATGTCGCATTATACAAGCACTGTAAAATATCTGAAATTAATATCGATTTCAAGTAAGAACTAGATAGGCCTGGATTTAAGATGTCACATCACATGACATTTCTTCTTTTCAGACCTTCCAGCTCTTTCCAGTTGCTGCTGGCTGTAGAGTCTGTCTGTTCTGTAACTGTGGCTGTTTCACATAGCACTGTGTAATGTGATATGCCTACTTGTGCCAACAAGTGACTGAAGTGTTTTTGATATATTAACATGTGACATGGGTAATGTTTTCTTTGTGGTCCAGGCTACTGATATTCAGCTTCCGACTTTACATACAATAGCAGGATTTACAGCCATGGGACTTTCTACTCGTTCTGTGGTTCACAATACATTTTTTCTGTTTAAGAAAGACTCCAGACACATTAAGCACATTCAACATTTTAAATCTCACAAATGTACATGTCCCGCTGCTAGTATGCTCTCTATTAACACTATTTGGGGAAATGTACACTTATGGGTATAACAACTAAATGGAAAAAATAGCCCCCTCCTCCACCCAACACAGATTCCACCTGACAAACGGTAATCCTACTCAATAGTAACATATCAGCAAAACCTGCACCAATCCACTCTGCATATTCTGGTACAACTTGTTGGTAATGGTTATTCAAACATCCTGACACGTCCACTATCAACAAGCCATATAAAAATAAACTTAATCATGGCATGCTTGCTAATGCCCATATTTAACCCTTTGACACCCTCACCCTATCCACCAGCTCCTTGCTTTGCTGGCATGTTTTGGCAATGCATGGTGCTGGTGGACAGGGTGTGGGAGTCCAAGGTTTGACCATCAATATCGTTTGTGCTTTATTTCATCCTCC
Organism: Monoplex corrugatus; assembly: GCA_030674185.1. Lineage (NCBI taxonomy): Eukaryota > Metazoa > Mollusca > Gastropoda > Littorinimorpha > Ranellidae > Monoplex > Monoplex corrugatus. Next base: position 21,383 of record JAPXFY010001925.1, on the reverse strand, counting down.
CGTTTTCCATTTGCTTGATCATGCAATTGTTGCAGGTACTGGTGTTGTTATCTATCGTAACAATACAAATCTATAAAGGCTACCTGGCTGAACCTGTCTCTCAGTGACAAAAAAGCTACTTACTGCGTAGCTTTCATCGGCGATCCGGCCGACATCTTCAGCGGCACTGCTGGGTTGAAAACTGGCTTCAGTGCGCACCGCCGTGAGCGAACTCACGACTGTGCGACTGAAAAAGTGAGGAGTACACCGTACTCATGTTTGAATCTTGTATGGTTAATGTGTCCATTTTGATATGTTCGGTAGCATGCATACTAATAACTGTGTATAATTTCATGAGTGAAATGGCTTAACTCAAAAACATGTTATCATATGGGTTGACTTTTAACTGTATTCATAAAACTGTAAAAAAAAGCAAACACACGCTTGCACGCATTCCAGCTCTGTATTACGTTGATGATTCTAGTTCATTCATGTACGTATAGATTGTCTATGAATATCATAGTGTTCTTGTATTTGTGTACATGTAGACCCTCCATGAGCCAGGGCTGGATGTCACAAGACATATCATCATCAGGTGCCCTGCAGCATGGTGTTGGCGATCATGGATTCCATCTGTCTCTATATCTTTTTTGCTTCAAGCATCTCTTCCACCCTCCTTGTCTTCAGCCACTCTGCAAGTCCGTCTAGTATCTTCTCCCTGGGTCTACCTGATGCTCTCTTTCCCTCCAGCTTTCCCGTTGTGACTAGGTGCTCCAATTCCCCTTTCGTCATAAAACGTCTTACAAATGTTGCCTGTCTTTTCCTAATCTTCCTTATGAATGATCTGCTTGTGTCTGCCTCCATCAAGACTGTCTCGTTTGTTTTCTTTGCTGTCCATGGAACTGTCATCATTCTTCTTAGAAACCACATCTCGGCTGCCTCAATCTTGTTCTGGCTTTGCTTGTTGACTGTCCACGCCTCACAACCATACACAGTATTGGTTTTATATAACATACATGACACAGTGTGCTTATATCTTTACCCTTGAAAATAGACAAGTGTTCTTCTTGTGCTTCTTCCCCACCACATCCACGATGGTACAGGCGGCATATAGTTATAAAAAACAAATATACAAGCTGTCAATGGGGATGGGTATGGTGTGTTAGTGTACAACCATTGTGTGTCATTATACATCCGTTGTGTGTTATCGTGCAACGATTGTGTGTCAGAGTGCAGCTTTCATGTGACAATGTACAATCATTACACGGGCCACTGTACATTTGTGTACAAGCATTATGTTTCAGTTTTTCACTAACATGTCTATGTGTGACATTATACAACCGCTGTGTACGACTGTTGTGTGTAGTTATATGCCCGAGTTATCACCAGACGCTGTAGATATCT
>JAPXFY010001925.1:0-17500 GCA_030674185.1 Monoplex corrugatus | reverse complement strand
AGAATCACACATTAATGCAGCATAAGCATAATCAGAGATGTGGTATTGCAGAATACTCCTAACAATAAGCTGGGCTGAAATACGAACAAACCAAAGCATTCTGGAAGAAATGAACAAACAACTTGAACTTTCAGGCCTGGTTAGGAAAATGAAAATGAAACACTTTGGACATGCTATGAGATATCAGAGCGTACTAGAAAAACAACGTGGATTTGTTGAAGGGAAAGGAACTATTAATACCATATACATCCTAAGAACTCTCATAGAAAGATGAATAGAGTTGAATAACGATTTATACTTATGTTTTGTTATTATACCAGGGCTTTTGGTAGGATAAGACATAAAAAATTAATCAACCAACTAGAAAGGCTGAATGTTGATGGAAAGGATCTAGGAATTATCAACCAACTAGAAAGGCTTAATGTTGATGGAAAGGATCTGGGAAAAATAAGAAATGTGTATTGGGAACAAGCAACAGCAATGAGAGTAGAAAATGATATAACCTCTTTCCAAAAGAGGGATTAGGCAGGGATGTGTTCTGTCACCAGATTTATATTCACTTTACAGCGAAACCACCATGAAAAGACTTAGAACAATAACCTGGGATAAAGGTTGGAGAACAATTGTTAACAATCCTCGTTATGCAAATGACACTGGTCTAATTGCAGAAAATGAAAACAGATCAATACACAAACTTGTGAATGTAATACATATAGAAATAAGAAATAAAGGGCTGCAGCTAAATAGCAACAAGGCTGAAGTCATGTTAATCAGTAAAACAACAAGAGATCAATCCCCTCATGCAAAATAACAGCAAATGGCACAACACTGAGAAAAGTTAATAAGGTTATATACCATCAGATGGTGGATGATAGATGCACATTAGAAACACCCCGCAGAATTGGCCAAGCTAAAAACAGCATTCAAAAAATGAAAAGCGTTCTTACCAACAAATGCCTATCAGTTAAATTCAGGAAAAGAGTTCTTCAGTTTTATAGAGAACCGATACTGTTGTATGGATGTGAAGCGTGTACAGTCAACACATAAAGTCAAAACATGTTTGAGGCAGCTGAAATGTGATTTCTAAGAAAAATGTTAAAAATCCATTGACAGAAAAAATAGTCTTGAAGCGGCAAACACAAAAAGAACGTTCATTTAATGAAGAAGATTAGGAAAAGGCATTTATGTAAGATCTTCCTTGCAATCACTTACAACTCGAAATGTTTTTACACCTTTTCTCACTAGAAATCATCCTCATCTGTTGCCTGTCTTCGTTATCTGTATAATCTAACAACACCGTCTCCTTTCTGGTTCTGTTCAAACTAAATCTCCATCAGAGAATATTTTCGTATTTATGTGTTATATGTATTAAATCTTTTGTTCCTGTGTTTCTTTGTTCGTTTACTTAGTTGGTTGATTGGTTGGTTATACGCCATTACATGAGCCAAATGTTAACATTTATTTGTTTCTTTCTTAAGATTTCTTCATTTGACACTTCTAGTACAAATTTATATGCACTTTACAGAGAGAGAGAGAGAGAGAGAGAGGGAGAGAGAGAGAGAGAGAGAGAGAGAGAGAGAGAGAGAGAGAGAGAGAGAGACTCACTCAACTGTCTAAATTCATTTACAGTGAATAGACGTTAAATGAAAGAACGAACAAATGAAAACATACAGACACACAGACACATACAGACACACAGACACACACACACACACACACACACACACACACACACACACACACACACACACACACACACACACACACACACACACACACACTGTAAATTGGTGTTTGTACTCACACTACATTATGTGCCAGTGTAAGTTTGAGAGTATGTGTTTGCGTGCGTTAGTGTTTTCTCAAGTGTTTGTTTGCATGTGTGTGATGTTGTATGTAACACGCGTAAGTGTACGAGTGCTCACATGGCAATAAATCATTTCAACCAGTGAACAAGTCTCAACACTGTTTTGCGTGTTTGTTCCGCATTGATTTTTTTCTGTTCTTGGCTTGGTTATAACAGATAAGGTTCGTTAGGACCAGTTGCTGATCTGTGTGTGTGTGTGTATGTGTGTGTGTGTGTGTGTTTGTGTGTATGTATGTCTGTGTTTGTGTTTGTGTTGTGTGTTTGCGTGCGTGCGTGTGTGTGCAAGTGAGAATGTGTGTGTACACATATGCTTAGCACCATTATACCAACATGCTGAAGTATATGATATACATGTAGTATATGAATGAGCATAACAGACAGTGAGAGTGAGAGAGAGAGTGAGAGAGAGAGAGAGAGAGCGGGATAGAGAGAGGGGGAGAGAGAAACAGACAGAAATTGGGAGAAAAAGAGACAGACAGAGATGGGGAGAAAGAGAGAGAGAGGGGTGTGACCTGGAGAGAGAGCACAGAGAGAGAGAGAGAGAGAGAGAGAGAGAGAGAGAGAGAGAGACAAACACAGGGACAGTAAGACAGACAGACAGAGAGATAGAGATGAGGGTGGAGAGAGAGAGATGTGGGGGGAGCAAGATGGATTAATAGAAAGATCAGGAGAAAGTGAGAGAGAGAGGCAGAGAGACAGAGAGGGACAGAGAGAGAGAGAGAGAGAGTAACAGAGAGACAGAGAGACAGAGAGACAGAGACAGAGACAGAAAGACAGAGACAGAGACACAGAAAAAGAGTTTTTTGTCTTAGTTTTCTCAGTACAGCGTTTACATGCTCAGAATAAAGTCCATAAACACCAAGGCAGCAAAATGACCGAAAATTGAAATGTGACCATAACGTGAGCCATAAGTATGCACATGACTTTACACGCTGGTAAGGTCTTGGTGTCGTATTTGCTATATGGATTCTGTTACTGTTGTTCATAATTGTATTAGTCTGATATTGAAACAAATGTAGGATGTCTATAAAAAGTCGTATATACAGAGTCCCAGAAAATCAACACGAGAACACAAATCTTGTTCTGTTAGCGTAGTCAACTAATGAGATAAGAAAGAAAAAAACACAGAAAACAACACATCACATTTCCAATGGTAGTACTTCAACTCATACTACTTCCCCTCCTATTTCTCTTCCTTCTATCCTCGTCTTCTTACTACTACTACTGCTGTAACTACTACTACAACTATTGCTGCTCATCATCATCATCATCAGGTGCCCTGCTGCATGGCGTTGGCGACCATGGACTTCCAACCATCTCTGTCTCTCGTTGCCCCTAGCATCTCCCCAACACTCCTCATCCCCAGCCACTCTGCAAGTCCGTCCAGCATTCTCTCTGTCTCGTTTGCTTTCTTTACGGTCCATGGAACTCTCAACACTCTTCTGAGAAACCACATCTCAGCTGCCTCAATCTTGCTCTGGCTTTGCTTGCTGACTGTCCATGCCTCGCATCCGTACAACAGTATTGGTTCTATATAACATATAACACACACACACACACACACACACACACACACATGCTCGCACGCACTCAAAACCATACACACACATTTTTTGACACCAGCAGTTATGTGATAATGACTCTGCTTTAATCTTCCATGCTGTATTTTCTTGCCAGTAATTTAGTTTGCATTTTGTTAATCATTGGTTTATATATATATTTACTATGTATTCCTTTCTGTTTTGCAGAGCACAAGACGTTCTTGTAGCTTGTATATTTGTTATATTATAAAACTTGTAATCCAGATTCCTAAACATTTTCGTATCTCATAAAAATAAATCATTTCGACTGCTGGTTCATGGAAAGTTTATGACTGGACCACACATTTTAAGGTTGGTTTGACAAGAATGACAAAGTGCTCAGGTAAAATTGCGTGTTTTGTTTGGGTGGTGTTTGTTAACTGTCATATAGCTTCGAACTGACAAGAAATTGTAGGCCTACATGAAAAGTGAAATGGCCATAAAGTTAGGTCACACTCTGTATGAAGTATAACACCACACAGACTGTTCCTCATCTCTATACAACTGAATCAAAAGAACTTTGAATCGTCGGTTTGGGGACTCATTCAGCTATAATATATGAAACAAAGACTAGACACATTCTTAACATCACAACTAAACAAGCTGTGTGCGATATTAAAATCAAGTACCTGTATCTTACTATGGCTTGACCACTATTTCATTGAAAGGGTAATAGTGGTGGTGGCGGTGGTGGTGATTGCAAAGTGTTTTCTCCGACTTGGAAAGACTATAAATCAGTTGTAAATAAGAATTTTCAACGGATATCGTAGATCTCTGTTGCTTTGTAAGTCACGACTTTACAGGCAAAAGGCCATAAATCATTTGGTAACAACAGAATAAAGGTGTTATTCTATCTATGCTAGAATTTTCTGTGGCAAATGAAAGTAATCCCGGTTTCTTATGAGACCTACCTATGTGTTTAAATATATCTGGTTAAACTGTTAATGAGGAGTTCGAGATGGCATAATCATATACATTCATTCATATAGTCTTTTCATCTGTGTTAGGACTTGAAAATATTATAGCTAGTTCATTTTAATGCAGCATGCTGTTGAATGCTAAAGACACAGCAAGTGATAAACTGCCTTCTGTAGATACATGTATACTTCAGGTTAAACTGACTTCTGTAGATATATTTCAGGTTATTCTTTTATTTGTATTCGAGAAAATTTGATTTCATCAAAGAATTCTGTCCGATTCAAAGAGATGATCTATGTTTACAGAAACATTTACAGGAAAAGGATTACAGTATTTAGTTTCAGTTTCTCAAGATAGCATCTGCAGGAAATGAATAAATTTCACGTCCATGACATCATTGGTACTATTGTGCTGGAGAAAATCTTAAATGATCAAAGCATAAACCTTAATCCTACACAAAATCCCTATACATTGCAAAGGTCTTGAGATTAAAAACATAACAATTAGGATCATCTGAGAGTTGACCTCGCATCCCTTGTATTATTGGTGGGGCACTCTATCAACTAAACTAATGGACTGCAAAAAGCTTCACAGAGTGTTATAAATGAAACTTTTGATTATCAGCTCGCTAACAGGATTTCTATGCACGCGTCTTTTTAAGATCAAAACAAAGACAACCAGCCAGATCAAGAAGAAGAGGAACAAGAAAACATTTTTATCGCCTCACGCAGAGGAAAGACCATCTCTTCTCTTCATCACCCACCAATATTCCAGTGGCGAAAACACGCTGGATGGCGAGTAAAGATGCTCAACCAACTTTGGCACACAGAAGCATTTATTTGGCATTTTCTTGTTTCTGTTTCGCAAAATATCCCAGTGCAAATCAGTGGTGCCGTTTGTTGAGCTATGGCTGGTGAATTCATTGTGACAATAGACAAACTATTACCAATTGGTGTTGGAAAATAAAAACATATATGTACACCTGTGATTTCTAAAATATCATTTCTGATGTAATGGGTATCAAGATTTAAGTGCATGAGAAATATTGAGAACACATATTGAAGGTTGTTTCAAATATTGATGAAGTGTGTTTTTACATTTTGTCATATTGTCTTGCACATCAAATGAAAGTCATGCATTTATCGTTGTTGTGCCCCCTTTTCAAATTTCCCTTTTAAAATTTTACCATTATAATAATACGCTAACGTGTCCCTTCCAGTATTGTCACAGTGAAGGAGCCACGATCACACATGATAGTTGATGCCAAAACGACTGTCAGTGTGAACATGACCAAAAGTCTGTGCCTTCAGTGCTCAATATCATAATCTTTATTTCAGCATTATTACACATATCATAATTCATCACGTCACAATGATGACCAGGACAAGACCTGGCACATTGTCTCATCCCAGGGATGTTTAAACGATTTTGAGACTGATAACGTCACAATGAAGGAGACTTGTTTCATATTTCGATTACGTATGATCCAAAACTTATGTTTTAATATTTCAAATGTCGATCAAAACTTTGGTTATATCCCATCAAAGCTAACGATGTGACCTCTTAACGTGTGTCTCAACACCATGCTAAATTAAAAAAAAAAGATTTGCCTGCTTATTCATTACGTAGCAGACGATTTTGTTCTTTCGTCACTTTACGGTGGATTTACATATGGGGAAGTCGTCTGGCTGCATGGATCCAGAGATAAAGAAATAGACAATTTAGGATCCCATACACGCTGACATACACACATACACCTGTATACACACGCACACTCATATGCACGCACACGTCACGTACACACGCACACACACACACACACACGCACTCACGCACACACACACACACACACACACACACACACACACACACACACACACATATATATATATACATGTACATATATATATACATATATATATATATATATATATATATATATATATATATATATATATATATATATATATATATATATATATATATATACCTACATGTGTATACACATATGCACGCACGCAGGTAATTCCAACTGCATCTTTATGAAAATTGTTATTCCCATAACTATGATAGCAGTTCACTTTGAATAAAATTTAATCTTCTTCTTGCTTGTCTTCCGGAAAACAGAAACAATCAAAACTGCCTAACAAATTTTTCTTTGATACTGGAGCACGTCATATAATATCAATATTACACCTGACAATCGTAAACATCTTGATAATAGCATGCTTACACTGCCATGCAGGATTAGGGAAACCCATGCACACAATTGTATTTTATCAATTTGTCCAGATATCAGCAGTTGACTTTTAGGTGGGAGGGGGAAATAACTGTATGAAAATAACGTTATACGAAAACAGTATGAGAAAAACTACCGTGGTCCACGTATCATCTTCACGACTTTCCAGATTTCGTGACAAAATGATCAGAGAAGTTGTTTTCTTAGTGTCTGCATTACAAGTAATGTGCGTTATTCCTTTGGTCATTACCGACATTATCACGAATCAAACAAATATAAACATTACTTCCTTAAATGATATTGTTGATCCAATGAAGATCAGTGACATCTGTCCTGGTGTAGAATATCTGTATAACAAAACAAACATATCAGTCCTGTTGACCAATACGTCTGATTGTGGAAAATACAAAATTCAAAAATTTCCATTGCACCATGGAGTGATGTATGGGATGTGTGGTGATTCCATTATCTTTTGTCGTTTGCGTATTGAGGTACCACAGGGGATGTCTGTACGTGTTCATGTTAAGCGGTTAGCATATTGGTGTGAGCCCACACCATGGATGATACAGGTACTTGGTTTTGATCAGAATAAGAATAAAAAGTATCTTCTTGTGATAGAATGTGGCATTCATTCATATGAAGAAATGGTCATCGAGTCATTTACAAATTATGTCGTTTTTGCTTACGAAAATCTGTGTCCAGTACAAATAAAAATCGAAGCAATAAGTGATCATGGTTTAATTGTACAATATACTTCAGCATATTCTGGCTATGTGATATTACCACATCAAACCATCATTCCCACATCATCCCTCAGTACATCTACAGAACTGAGAGCGCCCCTTGGATTTATCATCATGGTCAGCTGTCTGACAGAAGATACTTGGAGTCACTCTTCGTTATTAAATCTAATTTATAGAGAATTAAATGGAAACCTCAAAAGAGTTGGACAATTTTGCAATTATCATCATACGACAGCATGTGTCTTTCCCACATCATGTATTCGTATTCTAAGAGCTGATCGTTCTAAGGAATACCATAAAGTTGGGTTTTCTTTTCATTCTACAATCTACCAGCCCCAAAGATTATCTAGTGGCTTGTTCAACTGTTCCGTAGATCACTTGTTCAGTTTTCAGCATCATTTGTTCTGTAACCTGAAGATGGAATGTGAAGATGGACAGGATGAAACAGAACACTGTCCCTTCAGTAATCCTGGTTGTCAGGGTTTGGTGACATCACGTAACAAGTGCTTCCAGTACTTTGTATTGACTAAAGCATTACTTACTAATGAATTACAATGGCAGTGCCTGAAGATAGGTGGGGAACTAGCTTCCATAAAAACAAGAGAGGAAACAGAAAACTTTCTACGTTTATTTAAAAAGGAAAGCCTTTTTATAATAGTGATAGGTCATAGTACAGGTTGGAATTCTGTTCCCATAATGTACAGCAAATATTGTAAATGGTCTGACAAAACAGTAATTTACAACATAGGCCACCTCAGAAAAATTAAGCCATACCAGCCTTCAAGGCATCTTGCTGTTATGTATATGAGAAAGATGCAGTTACAACTCAGTGATCTTGAATCACTACGAACATTTATGTCAGTGGCGTGTGAAACAAAATCACTATCAGACAATATAGCTCCTGTCCAAATTGTTAGGTTGTCTGTTTCATACATAAGTTTACCCATCTTTACATTAACAAGACAGAACTTTTTTGAATGTTCAGATGGTCATGTAACACTTTCCTTCTTACCATGCAGTCCAAACAGCCAATGTGGAAAAGTAAGACAGGCACATTTTTGTGGATTCTTGGACATGAATACTCAGAAAAACAAAACATTTCATTTACTGGGAAAAACACATGGTGATACTGGTGCCATGTTTGAATGTGATGACATCATAACGATCCCATACATACTGGTGTGTGACTTCAGACAGGACTGCTCTGATAACAGGGATGAGTCATTCTGTGAACACCCTTCATGTAATGGCTTTCTGTGTTCCAACATTCAATGTGTATCATCCAGCCAGCATTGTAATGGACATTCAGACTGCGTGGATGATTCTGATGAATTCAGCTGTAATGACAAAGCATACAGAACAGACCACACAGAGGCAGATAAAAAACTACGACTTTATATCAATCTGGATGGCACAGGCTACTTCACTCAGCAGGTAATGAAAACTGAAGATTCTTGTCCTGATACTCATTACTGGTGTACAGATGACTGGTTGTACTGCCTCCCTGCCTACACACGATGCAATGGATTTTCTGATTGTACTTATGGGGAGGATGAACAAGACTGTGAGACAATGACATGTCCTGGTTTATACCAGTGTCGAAATTCTAGAGTCTGTGCGCATGGAAATCATCTTTGTGATGGCTGGGATCAATGCCCACAAGGAGATGATGAATGGATGTGTGAAGGTCTAATGTGTCCTCGTGTGTGTTTGTGTCAAGGATACTCCTTTCTATGTCCTCGATCTTTCACTGCTGATCTCTATCCTCAACTTCGTTATGTTGATGCCACAGGCTCTGGGATGACGTTGACTAACTTTAGTGCCAATGCCTATCTAATATGGCTGAACCTTTTCCGTTGTTCTATAACAAGATTGACAGATGTCAAGCTCTCAAACTTGCAGTTCATAAACCTAGGAAATAATCAAATGACTTTTGTCAACATGAATGTATTTATGGGGATGTCCAATTTGAGGATTCTAATACTAGCAAACAACCCTATACTATCATTGACAAGTAGAAAGTTTATTGTGCATTTCACGTTGAGAAAAATCGATTTATCAAGAACACGCCTAGAATTGTTTGGTACTGAAATGGTTATGTACTTACCTCAACTGCACTATCTAAATTTGTCTTTTTCTGCTATCAAAATTATTGGATCCACTGGCTTTAAAACTCTACCACGACTGACTGAATTAGACATAAAGAAGATCCCTCTTCATATTTTTGATTTAAACTTATTTTCAAAGTTAAGTCATTTGAAAACTATCTTTTCATCAGATTATAGATTTTGCTGTGTAGATTTATTTCGTAAACGGTCAAATGATATCAAATGTATAGCGCCAGAATCTGTGATTTCTTCATGCACAAAGTTGTTACCTACAGAAATGTACAGACTTTATTTCTGGTTGGTAAGTATATGTGCGCCTGTAGGAAATTTAGTTTCCTTCATGGCCCTTTTTCTGAAAAAGAAAATATTTGGGAGGAGTTTCACTATGCTTCTTGCTCATTGTGAAGCTGCTAACATCTGTTTAGGAATTCACATATGCATTGTTGCAATAGCTAATGAACTATTTCATGGAAAATATATCTATTTTGAAAAGGTTTGGAGCAAATCTGTTACGTGCAGAGTGGCTGGCTTCCTTTCTCTATTGTCCTCTGAAGTTTCAGTTTTAATTCTTTGGTTTGCTACACTGGATCACTTCATTATCCTTTACTTCCCTTCAACTGGAAGAAGATTGGGTGGATGTTTGACACCTGCAGCTTGTGCAATGGCGTGGTTTGTTGGAGTATTATTGTCACTAATGCCTTTTCTTCCTAGACTGTCACACTGGGGACTTGATTATCAATCTGGTTTGTGCCATTTGGCTTTAAACGAATGCTATGGCTGCAATCAGGAATTTAAATGGTTTACAATTATCGGTGTATTCAACTTCATTGTGTGTTTATTGATTGTGGTTCCTCAAGTTATCATCTACAGAAGAACACCAGTCTACGTAATTACTGTTGATCCTACCAAAAGGATAGCGTATTGTTCGGTCAGTCTTTTGGTGAAAATAACCATCGCAAATGCTGTGTGTTGGATTTCCTTTGGCCTGACCAGTGTGATGATTTTATGTGATATTCCTATATCAGAGAAAGTTTATGTGACCATGGTTGTATTTCTGGTGCCAGTCCCTCCTGTGATCATCCCATTCCTGTACTTGTGGACTGTTATATCACTTCAAAGACAGCATGAACATCAAGAAAAGGCAGTACATATGTTGAAATCACGACTTTTGTTACCAGTAAATACAAACATGTAATACAAGTATGCATAACGAAAAGCATATCTATTCCAACTAGAAATTTCAGACACACCCATATAATAGATTAACAAAACAAGAGCTAAATGTCCATGCATACATGTTTTTCTTTTTTGTTGTTGTTACTGTTTTTTGTTTTGTTTTGGTTTTTGTTGGGTTTTTTATCGATATATTTCAATAAACACTTAATTATGTAGTTAATTCCAAGCTGAAATATTGGCACAAATGTATGTCGTATGATTAAGAGTTGTGTTGCTGCTAGTTATGGACTTGCTCTTTCCGAGGACACAATTAAAACAAAACACTTACAAAGAAACATTCCCAATATGGACAAGATACCTTATTACAATAAATTCTATTATTCATTAGCCTTAGATCTCCATGCCTTGCGAGTTTTCCATGTTGATCATTCAAGATAAAGATCCAATCTTCTACGTAGATAGAAAGATGAATTTACCAAGAGACGACGCTAAACGATTTTACATAAGGACGAGATAAGCAGAGAGATGGAAGAGAGCAGACAAAAGCCAACGATATTTCTAGTGACATAAGGGCTTTGAATATACACTCCACAGTTACAACATGAACTGAAATAAAAATATGAACGTTTATCGTATAACATTTTCATATATAAGGTTTTTATACTCGTCAGTAGCCCTGTTAACCAATTTGATTTGAGAGTCATGCAATAGTGCCGGTGTTATTTTGATCCTCAGGCAAAGCACAGACGCTCTTTTTGTTGGTTGGTTGGTTGGTTGTTTAGTTGGTTGGTTGGTTGCTTGCTTGTTTGCTTGTTTGGAATCTTTTTTGCTGTGATGCTGAAACACGCATTCGGTCCTGCAGCTGAAGGCATATACCTCCGAACCAGGACAGACGGTAAGCTCTTCAACCTCTCCAGACTAAGAGCCAAGACCAAAGTCCAGCTGAGGTGCCTGCGTGACTTCATCTTTGCAGACGACGCGGCAGTAACCGCCCACTCAGCTGAGGACCTACAGCAGCTCATGACTCGCTTCAGCGATGCCTGCCAAAACTTTGGGCTTACCATAAGCTTGAAGAAAACACAGGTCATGGGACAGGATGTTGACTCTCCCCCAGCCATCAGCATCAATGACCATGAACTGGATGTCGTCCATGACTTTGTTTATCTGGGCTCAACAATCTCAGACACCCTCTCACTTGACATAGAGCTCAACAGGCGCATCGGCAAGGCAGCTACCACCATGACCAGACTGACGAAGAAAGCATGGAACAACAGCAAGCTGACTGAGCACACAAAAATCCAGATCTACAGAGCCTGCATCGTGAGCACCCTCCTGTATGGCAGCGAGTCCTGGACTTTGCGTGCCCGACAAGAGCAAAAGCTCAATGCTTTTCACATGCGTAGCCTCCGACGCATTCTAAACATCACCTGGCAGGACAAGGTCCCGAACAACACTGTCCTGGAAAGAGCTGGATGCACCAGCATGTACACGCTGCTGAAACAGAGACGCATGCGCTGGCTTGGCCATGCCGTGCGCATGGACGACGGACGGATCCCCAAAGACCTCCTCTACGGAGAACTGGTGCAGGGAAAACGTCCCACAGGCAGACCACAGCTGCGATTCAAAGACGTGTGCAAGAGGGACCTAAAAGCCTTGAATATCGACAAAGACAACTGGGAAGCAACAGCCCTCGAACGGTCAGCCTGGAGACAGACTGTGCAGAAAGGTCTCTCCAAGTTCGAAGAGACACTCGCTCAGCGGCACGAGGAAAAGAGAACGAGAAGAAAGGCTGCAGCCCAGGCAGACAGACCAGTGTCAGACTTCATCTGTGCCCTCTGCCACAGGGACTGTCATTCCCGCGTCGGACTGGCCAGCCACACCCGGCGCTGCACCAGAATAGGCACCCAGAGCGCAACTCCATAGTCTTCCGAGACTGAAGGACGCCTATGATGGTTGGTTGTTTAGTTGGTTGGTTGGTTGCTTGCTTGTTTGCTTGCTTACTTGCTTTAGAAGACACATGGACTCAAGATCTCAAGTCCAAGGTTAAATCCCAACCTGGTACATAAATATTGCTGCCCAGCTTAATGCTTCAGTCATTGTGATGGTGTCAGCTTACTGTTTCATGGGCAACCTCATCAGAAGACTTTGCAATTGTCTGAAAGCAATACGTTTGAAACAAATGGTCTTTCCCCTCTTCTTTCTTTCTTTTATCATTCAGCTTGTACCACCCTGGATGTCTCAGAGAGACAGACCTGCTCGTCAGGGGATGGCTGGAGGGCCTGAAGAGGATGTTAGGCTCGCTAAGACCTAAACTATAGAGTGATAGACAGAGACAGACCTTCTTATATTCATACAACAACACAACACCTACAGGTCAAACTTCCACACACATTTCTTTATTAACACACACCCACATGTTCTCACTCGCATAACATTTCAACATTTCCGCATCACAAGTCCATATCCCTAACAATGGCAGCTACTAGTTAATATCAGCTGACCCACACTATCCACAATTCAGGATCGTCTTATGGAAAAACACTGCTGACGAAAATGCAGGTGCACAGGAATTCTGCCGATGAAGACAATGGCAGCAACTAGTTCATATCAGCTGACTCACACAGTCCACAATTCAGAAACGTCTTATGGAAAATAAACACTGCTGAGGAAACGCCAATCGCTCAAGGATTCCAACAACTCTGGCCATCGCATAGGTAATCCAGCAATGGCTGGAGGTCAGATAGGGAATCCAACAACAGCTGGCAGTCACACAGAGATTCCATCAATGTCTGGCAGTCACACAAACCGTCTGCCAACAGCTGGCAGTGGCACAGGAAATCCAATGGAGGGCAGCCAGTGGCACCTCACAGTAACATGGACGATATGGGAAGAAAAGAAAGGAGTCAGTCTAGAACACAATATTGTTCTTAAGCCACTAACCCAAGACTTATAATCCTTAACCAGACCTCCACAATCTTCGTTCTGCACTTATGTGAACTTTGTAGCGTATATCATAATATACAACCTTAACTGATAATAAGCGCAAATGTAAACATATCCATATTTATGAACTATGAGCACATCCAGTTCCTACGAGTATTTTAAAGCATACCTACATAGGTACACGTGAACTCGTTCTCTCCTTCATAATGTCTCGCATTGACTATTGCAATTCACTCCTGTCTGGTCTTCCTGCCTCCACCACTCACATCCTACAGCGCATTCAAAACAATGCTGTACGCCTTGTACTCAAAAAGAAAAAAGCTGACCACATATCTCCTCTCCTGGCACAACTTCACTGGCTCCCTGTATCAAAGCACATATAGTACAAACTAGACACCATGTGCTACAAAAGCCTCAATAACACAGCCCCTGATTACCTGTCAAGCCTACTTGAGATCTATGTTCCCTCACATACCCTCCGCTCTGCCTCCGATCCTCTGACTTTTCGCTTTCCACGCACTAAGCTCAATACCTATGGTCCACGAGCCTTCTCTGTTTCTGGTCCACTCTCCTGGAACAAACTTCCTCTCTCAGTCCGTCAGCAACCTACTTTTGTCTCCTTCAAGTCCGCTCTCAAAACTCACCTTTTCTCCTCCGCATAAAATCCTAACCTCACTCAACCCCCCCCCCCCCCCCCATCTGCAGCCTGTCTCCGCTCGGAGGGGAATCACATGGTTATAATATATAATTGTATATGCTATGCTCTCTATAATTTTCCATTGCTTTTATTCTTGCTTTTATTGCTTTTATTCTTTCTCCCCATTTATAGCCATGCGTGTGTGTGAGTGTGTGTGTGTGTGTGTGTGTGTGTGTGTGTGTGTGTCTGTGTGCATGCGTGTGTGTGCGTGCGTGCGTGCGTGCGTGCTTGCGTGTGTGTCTGCTTCAGCGCTTAGATTTGATTTTATCAAGATTTTGGGCTATATAAAAAATTTTAAAAAAATATTGTAAAAAAAAAAACATGTGGCTCGCTCACACGTATATCTGTAGTGGAGTATCTGTGGCCACAAGCATTAGCTTATGTGTGTGTTCGCCCGTACATACGCATTAAGTACAGGTACAATGCACTCTTGTGTGCAATTGCACGTGCGTACGTGCGTGTTTATGACGCACACACTGATTTTTGCCAAGATGCCTTAATCAAATCAAATCACATCATGTTCATAGCACAGCCGACCACATAGGCCATTGCCGAAATCCTAACACGTCTCAGTATTTGTAAATCATATATTGTCAGCCTCAAACTTATTCTTCATTGGACAACACATGCGATAACTAAAGTCATAACAACAAAATCGAGTGCTCACTTCTCACACAGCGATACATGCACATGAATATGAAGTTCCAATTTATTTGTATAATTTTTTTTAACTAGCTGCATCCCAATCTTTCTTCAATAATATTTCATAGTATTGCTCATTCAAGCAACCAAGTCTTGTATCCAAGTGTAACATATCCATTGACACCAAACATGTAACGAACGGAATGGTGCCACGACTTGGCCTATAAGTTATGGATTCCTACCAATAAATGTTCTGGGTGCAGCGTACAGCATCACCCTCACAACGATCGATTTCAGCAATAATCTTCTTCACACGAATGTGTTAGGAATAATCTCTCCTTATAGAAATTATTCGCAATTACTGATGTTGCCATTTTTCCATGTACTTTGTTAACAAATTATAATTCACACATTTAAATGTCTGGAGTTTAGTAGATACTTTTTACAATTCTGGCCGTCAAGTATCAACCATTTCATTTGTCAACACACACTATTTCAACTTGAAATAAGATTTTTATGAAAAATAGTCGTCATTCATTCCAGCCATATGTGTGTCTATGCAACATAGATGTCACAATAACCTCATCCACTTACATCCATACAATAGCAAGCAATACCTAGCATTCAACTTTTGTGGGCCATGCTATATATTTTGACTGGCCTATGACTACGCTATGCTCGACTTTTAAAGCTCTGATAAGTCTTCCGTTATGGACCCACGACTTATCACGATCTCGTTCCAAAGTGTACAATTCACGTTTGCCAGCTATCTGCACTGCACACAATTCCTATACGATTTGCTTGTCTAATACGCAACTTAACATTCACTATAAAATATTAGAAAAGTACTAAGCATTAGTATTAACATCAATTTTTAACTAACTACATCACTATGCACACACCACCGGTTGTTTCAACGTCAATTCCGTTACCCCATTTTATCTTTCAATTTATAACTACTGACATCTGAACTTCAACTGTACGTGTGCAATATCATACTGACTTTCACATAACAAAACTTTTATAATGACAAAGACGGCAGAGCTGGGACTACAAGACGAGACTACACACTAAGCACCTCCATCTCACACCATCTGGGGATGTTGTGATATCTCTCAGAGATACATGTTTACGTGGATACACAGACTGTAATGCTCTAAGGTATCAAACCAAACAACAACACTACAATTCTTCTGTTTGAGACAGAAATGACTTCCTCTACACTTTCCATAACTCCTCCTGCCAGGTGAGCTGAAACCGAAGTGACACAAACTTGAACATATGGATAACACTACAGGTTTTTCCCCATCACTTTTGACATACAAACCAGTGAAACACAAGCTCTATGCCCAAAACATGAAAACCGCGTCCTACATGAAAACTGCCTTTCACACAGAAAACTGCCTCCCGAACACCGAACGCTCCCCACGTGAAACAAAATCTTCCTTCCCTATCTCACCAGTCTACAACATTGCCTTACCATACTGAATCTTATCCATCCCTTATTTTCTTAGTACACTAGTTAATCCGGTCGTAGGAGAGATACCTTGTAACGTCAAGGTCATTTTCACACCAATGGTTCAGGTTTTCTGTGGTCTGGGTTTTGCTTTCAATCCGTCTATTTTGTATGTTTGTTAAGTCAGCTGGTGGGGTTGCATTTTGGTCAGAGGAACAAACGACTTAACTTTCTGCTAATGAACATGATGGTGGAATTGTGTTGTCCCCATTTGTCTGATCTAGGTATTTTCGATTGTGTCACGTCTAGTCTTGTTGAAAGCGTTTCTTAAACAATGCATTTCTCAGATGGTAATTTTATGATCTTCAAATTATCTAGGGTCTAGGTCTGACATGGGTATATAATCAGTTAAAATTTTGCAAGGCTGCTGAATTCGCTGACTAGTTTATGTTTAGTGACAGTGATGTCGATGCTAAGGTTGCCCGATATTCTGATGATTTTTAGTGCTTTGGATTTTCTAATGTTGAATTTCTTTTTGTATTTTTCACAAGTGGCATTTAGATTGGTTGCATGTTCCGGTAGTCATTTTCTTCATGTGATGGGGCGAGTGGTTAAGGGGGGGTTGTAGGTGAGTTCGATTTGTCGCAGCGCCAGGTGAGATGGATCGAGGTGGTTAAGGGGGTTTGGTGATGGTTGCTGTGGTGGTCCTTTGTATCCAGAGCAGAAAGGGAAGTCTCTCAATCAAAAGACAAGTCCTCGTTTTGCTACTTGACTCTTTGTTATTGAGAAAAGAAGACGAGGAAGGAGACAAGTAAGAAGACGTCAAAGAAGATGACAGTGCTACAGTAACGCCGTGAAGTTGATCACCTGCTGTGAGATCAAGAGTGGTGGCAGGAAAGGGCACCTCTGGTGAGACTGAGAGTGGAGGTCAAAAAGCACACGCTATGATGTGCCTTGTTAATTTGTACTCTGGGAACAGAGCATGATGGTCATATTTTCAAATCTCAAACCTTTCAGATGGCAAGGTCTGATTGGTTGTTCTCACCTAATTAATCAATCAACCAGATGCCAAGGTCTGATTGGTTGTTCTCACCTAATTAATAAATCAACACTTAGTGTGTAGTTTTAACG
>JAPXFY010001924.1:17500-31110 GCA_030674185.1 Monoplex corrugatus | reverse complement strand
ATGGCATGTGTGGTGTCAGGGGCTGGGCAGTGGCTGTTTGACGAGTGGTCAGGCATTGGTGCTGTGGGTCCCATCCACCCTCTGGTGTTTCTTGTTAAGTTTTGATATTGAAAATTGAAAATTGTTACAACAGCTTGACCATCTTAATGTCTTCTTTATTTATTTGATTATTTAATCATTTAATTCTTTCTTTATTTATTTATCTATTTATTATCTATTTATCTATTTATTTATTTGTTTGTTTGTTATTTGTTTATTTTTCTTTCTTTCTTTCATTCTTTATTTATTTATTTGTTTTTTTGTTTTTTTGTTTATTTTGTTTGTTTCTTTGTTTATGTTGTTTTGTTTTGAGATTTTTTTTTCACCTGTCCGCCTACCTGACCCTGTCTTGTTACCTGATCTGTCCAGCTGTCCACGCTGCTGTTCGCGCTGCTGTCCCTACCAGGCAACACGATACAAGTGGTCTCTTCCTACCACAGCACTTTTCGTTACCTGGGGTTCGAGCACCGTCTCTATCGGCTGGTGGGCCGCTTCGGGTACATCGCCCTCATATCTTCCCGCTACACCAACTTCCTGGCCTACTTCTGCCTGAGTACTGCTTTCCGCCAGAACTTGATCCGCCTGCTGTGCCCACGGAAAATAGTGCGTCGCTTGGAAGAAAGGAAGAAGAAGAAAAAGGAGGAGGCACCGAGCGGTTCTGACGGAGTTACGTCCAATACTGTGTCGACCACACGAGTGTCCATGATCTCTTTTACAGAACAATGAAAGAATTGGTTGGTTTGAAAGGTATGCGCATAGTTACTACTGAACAAGACACAGCAGCCATTACCACTTTGTGCAACAGGAATAGTCGACATAGTATTGTCATCATCATCATCATCATCGTCATGTGCTCTGCCACATGGCGTTGGCGATCATGGTCCTCCATATGCATTTATCCCTTGTCGCTACAAGCACATCTTCCACCCTCTCTGTCCTCAGCCACCCTGCAAGTCCGTCCAGTATTTTCTCCCTGGATCTACCTGGTGTTCTCTTTCCCTCCAGTTTACCTGGTCACAACAGGAAAGCTGGAGGGAAAGAGAACACCAGGTAGACCCATATTGTAGGGCGGAAAAACTTGCTATCGTCTTCTAAAATGAGCAATCACCTTGTAAGTCCAGCAACAGTAACGAAAACATAAAGGCCGATGACTATTTCCTTTCTCTTTCATTTCCTTATTTTTTTGTAATTGTGGCGCACGCTATGGGTCTTGACCGTATCTTCAATAATAGGAAATCCAAACAGTTTGTCAGAGATTTTTAGTTCAATGTCAGGTTTTACCATTTTGTCTAAAATCGATTTATCATAATGATCAGCTGCGTATTCGTTTATCACATTAGAAATTTCTTCATTTCTTTCTTTCACATATTGTTCATCCTTTAAAAGAGACGTAGTGGATTTCCACAAACTTCTCTCTTCGTTTTTGTGGAATAGTAAGCGAAGTGTTACCATAGAATAATCTGAACGGTAGCCTGAAAAAATATCCGCACTTTCAAAATGCCAGCACATATAACCAGACATTAGGAAATAGTGGAGTCGGCTTTGTTTAATTAAAAGCGGTGTCGGTTTTCTCCACGTATACCGCCTACATTCAGGATCTGTTCTCTCTCCTGATATCTGTCAGGTTAAGTTTGTGAATTCTTTTTGCATCATACCGGTCCAATTCTAGAGGAGTTCCTGTTTTATTTTCAAACAATTTTGGATTTAAAATAACAAACATCAAACAAAACCAAACTGGCAACTATATATCATTGTGTCATTCTCTTCAGTTTTTTTATTTATTTTTATTTTTTTTATTTTTTTGGTCATATTTTTGAGTGCTTCTTGGGCTTTTGGGCTGTTAATGGGTACATAGTTATAACAGTCCATGTTCGGATCCATTGCAATGTTCCAATCACATAGTGCAATTATATTGGGGGTTGTTTTTTTTTGTAAGTATAATTTGCTTCTTTTAATGTATCATAAAACATCGGGTCGTTTTTATTGGGACCACAAACCTTCGCTAAGAGCAAATCCTTTTCCACTGAAGAGAATGACACAATGATATATAGTTGCCAGTTTGGTTTTGTTTGATGTTTGTTATTTTAAATCCAAAATTGTTTGAAAATAAAACAGGAACTCCTCTAGAATTAGACTGGTATGATGCAAAAAGAATTCACAATCCCATTCTAAAGTTACATATTTCTCTAATCTCTTATCAAAATGAATGTCTTGGAGACAGTATGTCGAATATTTTTCTGTTTGAAATAGTGGAAGACATCTCTTCGTTTTCGCATATCTGCCAAACCTTGACGATTGAAAGAGGCAAATGTAATGCTATCCATTATTGGCAGGTTTCACTTTTTTTAGTAAACTATTCCAGGTGAAATCATCACAGTGATTTATTGTACAATAAACACAATCCCTTGTCCATACACTATGATATATAATGGATTATTGAATGGCATGTACGTTTCTAAAATACATTTCATGACCTGAAAGAATCAATACAAAAATGTATAACAAGGCACAAATTTCATACGTTTCTAAAATACATTTCATGACCTGAAAGAATCAATACGAAAATGTATAACAAGGTACAAATTTCATGTAGTACAGTATACAACTATACATTTACATAAATAGATTCATATTTTCAAAATTTGAAAAAAAAATTGTGAAGTTACATACGACAGATTTCCCGACGATATAGCGTAAAAAGTTAATCTGTGAATCATTAATTTAAAGCATAATGACGTGTATATAGACAAATGCAGAGATTACCTATCCTTTAAAACTGGATTGGTTTCCATCCTTTAAGATTCTCATACATGCAATCAGATCCCAGCATTCATACACACGCACATATAAACACGCCTACACGCATGTATACACACATTGATGTCTATAAATCTGTTTGCACACATATATACCCAAAACCCGCGCTTACACACACACACACACACACACACACACACACACACACACACACGCACACACACACACACACACACACACACACACACGCACACACACACAAACACCACACACATACACACACACACACACACACACACACACACACACACGCACACACACACAAACACCACACACATACACACACACACACACACACACACACACACACACACACACGCACACACACACACACATACACACACATACACACACACACACACACAAATACACATACACACACACTCACTCACACACACACACAAACACACACACACACAAACACACACACATACACACACACAAACACACACACTCACACACACACACAAATACACACACACACACACACACACACACACACACACACACACACACACACAGACGTACACACATACAGAGACACACACACACACATCCTCAAAAACGAAACACCACACACACACACACACACACACACACACACACACACACACACACACACACACACACACATACACATCTGCGTTCCCTCAACGACCTACCTCGTACACAGACGCATATGAGCAAGCGAACACGCCAAACAACATGCACGCATGTTGTGCCAAGTCTTTATATTTGGACACAAACAGGTAAACAAACATATGTCAGGCATAATGCACAAATGCCTAGGTATCAAATGACCGAAATGATACATGCATACGCAATCATAAATATGTTGCCTGCCATACATCCCTCAACATCATCATGGCCCTCCATGTGAATCTATTCTTTGTCACTGCAAGCACTTCTCCCACCCTCTCTGTCTTCATCCACTGCGCAAGTTCGTACAATATTTTCTCCCTCGGATAGCCTGGTGCTCTTTTTCCCTCCGGAGTTCCTGTTGTGACTAGGTGCTCTAACTTCTCTTGCTTCATAAATTGTCCTATAAGTGTTATTTCTCTTTTCCTAATCTTCTTCATTAATGTTCTTTTTGTGTCTGCCTCCTTCAAGACTGTCTCGTTTGTTTCCTTTGCTGTCCATGGAACTCTTAACACTCTTCTTAGAAACCACATCTCGGCTGCCTCAATCTTGTTCTGATTTTACGTGTTGACTGTCCACGCTTCCGTCCATACAACAATATCGGTTCTATATAACACTGAAGAATTCTCTCCCTTAGATTTGATAGGCATTTGTTGAAAATCTTGTAAATATAGTAGAAATACAGGTAGAAAGCAGAAATGAAGGGCTTAAGGTAAATAGCAAGAAGACTGAAGTCAGTAAAAAAAAACAAACAAAAACAAATGGCACCACATTGAAACAAGTTGATAAGTTTAGATATCTGCGAACAGTCATCTCACCAGACTACAGATGCACATTACAAATAGCCAACACAATCGGTCAGGCTAAAAGAGAAGAAAATGAAAAGTGTTTTTTTTCCGCCAAATGCGCCCCTCACACACAAGAAACATATGCATACGCCCGCCTAGAATATGCATATACGCATACACCCGCTTACCACGTTTCAACAGCAACATAAAGGGACGTGCACACATACACATTCACACAACACACCTCCATGTACTGATGTGCAGACGAGAAGCTGGACAATCAACACGCAAAATGAGACCAAGATCGAGGCAGCTGGGCTGAAACACGGTTTCTATGAAGAATGTTAAGAAATCCATGGACAGCGAAGAAAACGAACGAGACAGTCTTGAAAGAAGCAAACACAAAAAGAACATTAGTGAAGAAGATTAGGAAAGGACAAGCAACATTTACAGGACATTTTATGAGGTAAGCGAAATTTGAGCACCTGGTCACAACAGGAAAGCTGGAGGGAAATATGACATAGTAAATTAAAAAATGAGCGGTTTCCATATAAAAACCGACTAGATTTGTAGGCCTGATGAACTAGATATATCTGATTTGTGTTGATACAGATACATTAACATGTGAAGTATGCTTGTGAATATGATAGTCTGGACTTTCGTTTCCCATAGGTCTTGTCAGCATTGTCAACATATCTCTGCCGCATACCATATAATACATAGAAACACTAGATGTTTTCGCGTGAAAGATGTCATTATGTATGATCGTTCTAGTTTTTGCTTTGTTTTTTATTTGTTCATGCAATCCCCACAAAAAATTATCAGAAATAAAAAGAAAAAAGAAATATGTATGTGGTTAGGCAGAGGACAGCTTGAACACATTACGATATGTGAAATACATCCAAAAACTGTCAAGCTGCGCAACCATCTTTCATCCAAACAGACTACCACCACCACCACCAACAGCAAAAGCAGCAGCAATGTTCCATTCTTTACGCACCTAGTACCAGGTGAAACAATGGACGAGAACACTTGAATGTGATTCTTTTCATCTGAATCTAACAGACTTGGGATGGGACACACTGCCGGCAATATCATGTTTCCTGTTTTGACAGGCACTGCAGTTCCATCTGGAGAAGCTTCTCCATGTCATCTAGAGCAATTGTAAAACAGACAATCATCTAAAATTGCTCCTGTCGTCTTCAAGGGCTTATCTGTACTGTTGGGTGCGCAGAAAGTAAAGGAGAAAGTTGTACAAATCCATTCACTAAGATCTACAATCCTGACGACCGAAAAATTTTAGATGAAGATCCATTATCAAATCACACACTGTTATTGAAAGCTTAACTTTGTTGTTGTTGCTGCCGTTGTTGTTGTTGTTGTTGTTGTTGTTGTTGTTGTTGTTTGTTGTTTCTTTCTGAGAAAAAAATATCACGACAGCATGCACATGTATATCCTGTGGTGTGGAATACAATTCTGAGATAGAAGTCTGTTCGTATATGTCTGGTATTTGCAGTAGAAAGTTTGAGTCTAGGAAAGTTCAATCTTTTTGACAGTTTGGAAATAGTGATTACATTAAAGAAAGCCATTAGAGTCAATTTCCTCCATCATGCTTTGGTCGACTTTGTTCTTTGTGATTGTCTGTGGTATGAAGATTGGGAAACCTTCACTAAGCCTTGAAAATGCAATTAGTTTGTCCTCAAGCCGATGTATCTCTTTCTCTGTCTGTCTGTCTGTCTGTCTATTTGTTTGTCTGTCTGTCTGTCTCTCTCTCTCTCATTCTCTCTCTCTCTCTCTCTCTCTCTCTCTATCTATCTATCTATCTATTTATATATCTATCTATTTATCTGTCTATCTATCTATCTTCTATCTGTCTATCTATCTATCTATCTGTCTATCTATCTATCTATCTATCTGTCTATCTATCTATTTATCTATCTATCTATCTATCTATCTATCTATCTGTCTGTCTGTCTGTCTGTCGTTCTGTCTATCTATCTATCTATCTGTCTGTCTGTCTGTCGTTCTATCTATCTATCTATCTATCTAGGGGGGGGGGGGAGGACGATTCTTTGTGAGTGTGTGCATGTGTTTGTTTGTGCGAGTGGTGTGTGTGTGTGTGTGTGTGTGTGTGTGTGTGTGTGTGTGTGTGTGTGTGTGTGTGTGTGTGTGTGTGCGCGCGCGCGCGTGTGTGTATATGCGAGTGAGTACATGTGTACCTGTGTGTTTATTGTTGCATTTTTTTTTATGTGTGTGCGTGCAAGTGTGTATGTGTGTGTGTGTGTGTGTGCGTCTGTGTGTGTGTATTTGTGTGTGTGTGCGCGGCGCGCGCCCACGCGCGCACGCGCCCTGTTTTTGCAGAATCGATGATAAGTGTTATGAACACACGTTTTTCGAAATCAGATCTTGATCCGGATGAAAGGCTATACGTCACTTCAATTTACATATTTTTCCGAACAGGTGCCAAATGCAATCCAGCGTGTTTGGTTGCCTCTTGAAAATCTACGGATTAAACGTCTAGATTGTTAAACGGAGCCTGTTTGTCTTTCAAAGAAGTAGGAGACGGGATTGACTGAAATAACTTTGTTGCAGAAATCGATTTATCACAAAGTACGATGATGGACTCCCCCTTCCCCCCCCCCCCCCACACACCCATTAGCGTGTTTGGTTTGGTTTTGTTTTGTTTGGTTTTGTTTGGTTTGATTTGGTTGGGTTTGGTTTGGGTTTTGGTTTTGGTTTGGTTTGGTTTGGTTTGGTTTTGGTTTGGTTTGGTTTGGTTTTGATTTGGTTTGGTTTGGTTTGGTTGTTGGGTTTGGTTTGGTTTGGTTTGATTGTTGGTTTGGGTTTGGTTGGGTTGGGTTTGGTTTGGTTGGGTTGGGTTGGGTTGGTTTGGGGTTGGGTTGGGTTGGGTTGGTTTGGTTTGGTTTGGTTTGGTTTGGTTGGTTTGGTTTGGGTTGGGTTAGGTTGGGTTTGGTTATTGGGTTTTGGTTTGGTTTTGGTTTGGGTTTTTAGGTTTTGGTTGTTGGTGTTGGTTTTGGTTTGGTTATGGTTTGGTTTGGTCTGGTTTGTTTGGTTGGTTTGATTGGTGTGGGTTTGGGTTTGGTTTGGTTGGTTTGTTGGTTTGGTTTGGTTTGGTTTGGTTTTGGTTTGGTTTGGTTTGGTTTGTTGGGTTGGTTTGGTTTGGTTTGGTTTGGTTTGGTTGGGTTGGGTTGGTTTGGTTTGGTTTGGTTGGTTTGGTTTGGTTTGGTTGTTTGGTTGGTTTGGGTTTGGGTTGGGTTGGGTTGGGTTTGGTGGATTGGTTGGTTTGGTTTGGTTTGGTTTTAGGTTTTGGTGTTGGTGTTGGTTTTGGTTTGGTTATGGTTTGGTTTGGTTTGGGTTTGGTTGGTTTGATTTGGTTTGGTTTGGTTTGATTTGGTGGGTTTGGGTTTGGTTTGGTTTGGTTTTGGCTTGGTTTGGTTTGGTTTGGTGTGGGTTTGGGTTGGTTTGCTTTGGTTTGGTTTGGCTTTGGTTTGCTTTGGTTTGGTTTGGGTTTGGTTTGGTTGATTTGGTTTGCTTTGGTTTGGTTCCGTTCGGTTTAGGTTTGGGTTGGGTTGGTTTGAATTTGGTTTCGGTTTTGGTTTGGTTCTGGTTTTGGTTTTGGTTTTGGTTTGATTTGGTTTGGTTTGGTTTGGTTTGGTTTGGTTTGGTTTGGTTTGGGTTTGGGTTTGGGTTTGGTTTGGTTTGGTTTGGTTTGGGTTTGGTTTGGTTTGGTTTGGGTTTTAGTTTTTTTGGTTTGGTTTGATTTGGTTTGATTTGGTTGAGTTGGGTTGGGTTGGTTTGTTTTGGTTTGGTTTTTGGGTTTGGTCTTGATTTGGTTTTTTGTTTGTTTGTTTTTGATTTGTTTTGTTTTGTTTTGTTTTGTTTTGGTTTGATTTGGTTTGGTTTGGTCTGGTCTGGTCTGGTCTGGTTTGGTCTGGTTTGGTCTGGTTTGGTTTGGTTTGGTTTGGTTTGGTTTGGTTTGGTTTGGTTTGGGTTTTTTTTTTGTTGGTTTGGTTTGGTTTGGTTGGTGTGTGTGTGTGTGGGTATGGGGAGGGGTTCTTGTGTTTGGTTGTTTATTTGTTTTGTCGGATTTTCGCTTGCTTGCTTGCTTCTTCGTTTGTTCGTTTGTTCGTGATCTTACATTCACGCTTGACAAAGGCCAATTGGCTGAAAATTTGCGCCTGTCTTGTCTGGTTGTATTATACCACACGTTCTGATTCTGTTTTCGTGTTTTTCTCCATAACCCCTCCTTACTGTTTTGCCTGCAAATGGAGGTGTCAAGGGGGTTGAACACAGGCCCTTCCAACTGGAGGCCGGACATTTACCCCCTTGACTACCGCGCACGTCAGCTATGAACTGTCTTAAAAGGTTCGTCAAAAAGAAAGAGAAACATGACACGTTAATGGAATAACATGAACAAGCACTCAGTAGAAACACTTTAGATGGTTTTCGTTATTCACGTTGTTTAATCGGCGTAGGCCGTAGCACACGGTAGAAATGTCGAAACGCTATAGGAAAACAACATCGGACAACGTGGTCTATATGCTTTCGGACACTTCCTTAAAACAATGAAAACATATCACATTCGAAGGTATCGATTCATCGCGTAAAAGACAGAAGGAGGAGGGGGAGAAGAAGGAGGACGAGGAGAAGAAGAACAACAACAAGAACAAGAACAAGAATAAGAATAAAAAATAAGAACAAGAACAAGAAGATAAGAGGAAGAAGAAGAAGAGGAAGAAGGAGAAAAGAAGAAGAAGAAGGAGGAGGAGAAGAAGAAGGAAAAGAAAAAAAGAAGAAGAAGGAAGAGGAGGAGGAGGAGGAGAAAAAGAAAGAAAGAAAAAATGACGACATTACGCAAAACACTGTTTTCTTGTCCTGTGTAGCTTGAAATCTGTATGCACTCCGGTATATAGTTTTTGGTTAGGTCGGCTGGGTCAGTCAACAGAGCAGTGGTCTTGAGATCCGATGTCTTCGAATTCAATCCCAGCCTGAGACATAAAGACTGTTCACTGCCCTTTCTAATACTCCAATCATTCTGGTGGTGTCAGTCTAATGTAACAGCTTTCTCATCCTTTTTTCCTCTCATGCAAAGACATTGCTAGCGTACATTCTTTCGCGCAGGACCTGGAAGACTGCCAGATCATCACTGACAATTCTGGAAAGAGCACACATGGAACTTTCCCGGTGCAATGAATCTTTCTTGTGCAAATTCAGAACTCAAGACATTTCGTGCTTTGGATAAACAGAAAGTTTTAATCAAACTAGAAAACGGAAGACGAGACTTCACATATGTACTACTCTCTCGTTTTGGCAGCAACAATGCAAGTGCTCAGGCACTTCTTGTCGTCAATTGTTTTCTGCTTAACTAAACTTTTCTTGGTACCCAGTAGCAAAATATTTCGTTGGCACTACTGTGCAGTTTTTGGACAAAGTACCATCCCCACCCCTAGAACTGAAGGTACCCCCATCAAAATCTTTAGGATTCGCTCAGAGGAGTGTATTATTTTCGTGAGTCTGTTTCATTTTTGAGTGAATCTAGAATTTTTATTTGTTTGTTTAATTTGTCTCCAAAGTTAAACAATTGATTAGAAGATGTGTCAGTATTTAAAGGAAACTAAATGTATCTGTCTCAGAGGACTATGTTCAGCATGTATATGGATCATTGTTAATATCTGCTGTATCAGCATCAAAACCTTTGGATGAATGTGAACTCTTTCATTCTATCACCCTATCCACAAACTTCAAAAACCTTGACCCTTCCATTCCCTCACCCTATTCTCCAGCTGCCTGCAGGAAGTTGGTAGACGGGGTGAGGACGTGAAAGAGTTAAGAATTTGCTTTGCTATTACAGCTGGTTATGCAGGAAGCTCGTGAATAGGGTGAGAAAGTGAGGTTTTTGTTTGTTTGTTTGTTTGTTTGTTTGTTTGTTTGTGTTTTTACCTTACTGTCGTGACTGCTATTGCATGAGGCTGGTAGATAGGGTGAGAAAATAAACAGATTTAGTTTTCGGTTCACTGTCGTGACTGATAATTCAAACAACTAGTGACAAGGGTGAGGAAGTGAAAGGGTTAAGTTTTCCGCTGTGCTGTCATGGTTTATAGTACAGACAGCCAGCAGATAGGCTGAGGGAGTAAAAAGGGTTAAAGACCTGTGGACCAGAACTAAAAGTTGTGGAAGCTGGCACAGTTGGTTACTGCTGTCATAACTGATAGTAAGGACAGCCAGCAGATAGGCTGAGGTAGTAAAAAAAAGATTTAAAGACCTGTGGACCAGAACTTAAAGTTGTGGCTGTCATGGTGATAGATAGTACAGACAGTCAGCAGTTAGGCTGAGGGGGTATAAAAAGAGTTAAAGACAACTAGACGTTGTGGCTGTCATGGTGATAGATAGTACAGACAGTCAGCAGACAGGCTGAGGGGGTATAAAAAGAGTTAAAGACAACTAAACGTTGTGGAAGTTGGCACACTCCGGAGTGTTGAATGGACTCTGGCAGCTGGCCATGGCCTGGTTGAAGACTTTGCCAGCAGGACAGTGGTTGACGAACCCCAAGTGCACCAGACACTCGATGTACTGGTTACAGTTGCTGGGCACACGGTACCGGCCATCGGGCTGGGTCTTGCAGAACTCTGAGGCAGCCACTGGATGGGCTGAAGCAGAGTGCACGACATGATATAGTGCTAGTTGGTCATTGTTGAGATTGAACGGATGTGTGTGTGTGTGTGTTATAATAATAATAATAATAATTACAATATTTATATAGCGCAAGATCTTGATAAAATCAAATCTAAGCGCTGAAGCAGACACACACGCAAGCACGCACGCACACAAGCACGCACACACACGCACGCATACACACACACACACACACATACACACACACACACACACACACACACACACACACACACACACACACCCACGCATGGCTATAAATGGGGAGAAAGAATAAAAGCAATAAAAGCAAGAATAAAAGCAATGGAAAATTATAGAGAGCATAGCATATACAATTATATATTATAACCATGTGATTCCCTCCGAGCGGAGACAGGCTGCAGAGGGGGGGGGGGGGGTTGAGTGAGGTTAGGATTTTATGCGGAGGAGAAAAGGTGAGTTTTGAGAGCGGACTTGAAGGAGACAAAAGTAGGTTGCTGACGGACTGAGAGAGGAAGTTTGTTCCAGGAGAGTGGACCAGAAACAGAGAAGGCTCGTGGACCATAGGTATTGAGCTTAGTGCGTGGAAAGCGAAAAGTCAGAGGATCAGAGGCAGAGCGGAGGGTACGTGAGGGAACATAGATCTCAAGTAGGCTTGACAGGTAATCGGGGGCTGCGTTATTGAGGCTTTTGTAGCACATGGTGTCTAGTTTGTACTGTATGCGCTTTGATACAGGGAGCCAGTGAAGTTGTGCCAGGAGAGGAGATATGTGGTCAGCTTTTTTCTTTTTGAGTACAAGGCGTGCAGCATTGTTTTGAATGCGCTGTAGGATGTGAATGGTGGAGGCAGGAAGACCAGACAGGAGTGAATTGCAATAGTCAATGCGAGACATTATGAAGGAGAGAACGAGTTTTGCAGTTGTTTCGACAGAGAGATACTTCCTGATCAGCCTTATACGATGGAGATGATAGTAGCAGGATCTGGCAGTTTGAGAAACAAAGTTGTTCATGGACAGGGTAGAGTCAATGCAGACACCAAGGTTTTTAGCTGAATCAGAAATTGGGACTGATGTGTTACATAATGAGAGAGAAAGAGGAGGCAGCTGAGAAAGTTTCTGACGGGTGCCAATGAGGATAGCTTCTGTTTTGTCGTCATTAAGCTGAAGTCTATTGTGTGTCATCCAGTTCTTAATGTCCGAGTAACACTCAGTGGTGCGAGTCAACAGGCGCTGTATATTATCAGGTGAGTCACTGTCTTGAAGTTGGGTGTCATCAGCATAGAAGTGGTGTTTTATAGAATGGGAGTTGATGATGGTGGACAGGGGGGAGGTGTAAAGAGTGAAAAGAACAGGGCCAAGGACAGATCCTTGTGGAACACCACAGGTCAGGTATGCAGGTTGAGAGTAAGTGCCATTGATGAGAACGGTTTGTTTTCTGTTTGATAGGTATGAAGTGAACCAAGACAGAGCAATGTCAGAGATGCCAAAAGTATGATGAAGTCTAGAAAGGAGAATACCATGATCAATGGTATCAAAGGCTGCAGACAGATCAAGGAGTGTGAGGAGAGAGACTTTG
This sequence comes from Monoplex corrugatus, assembly GCA_030674185.1. Taxonomy (NCBI): domain Eukaryota; kingdom Metazoa; phylum Mollusca; class Gastropoda; order Littorinimorpha; family Ranellidae; genus Monoplex; species Monoplex corrugatus. The sequence continues at coordinate 18,580 of JAPXFY010001924.1, read as the reverse complement.
CCAGTATCAGTTGCAAGGAGGAGATTGTTGAGAATGTGTAGTAGGGCAGTTTCAGTGCTATGGCACTGGCGGTAGGCTGACTGGAAAGGATTGAGGAGATTGTTGGCAGACAGGTGAGAGTTCAGCTGGTTGAGGACGACTTTTTCAAGCAGTTTTGACAAGAAAGAGAGATTAGAGATAGGCCGGTAATTTTTCAATTCATTTGGATCTAAATTGTGTTTCTTGAGGAGAGGGTGAATAATAGCAGACTTGAAAGAATCTGGGACAGTTCCAGTTTGAAGAGAAGTGTTGATGATGTCAGTGATGAATGGGAGGAGAGTAGGGAGACAGTCGGCGTAGAGAGAACCTGGAAGAGGATCCAGTTCGCAGGTTTTGAACGACATGGATCTGATTGTGTTGAGAATTTCTTCTTGTGAGACTGGGGTAAAAGTAGTAAGAGGTTTGCCAGAGAAGGAAGGGTCAGGTGGGCATGGTTGACAGATGTGTTGTGTGTGTGTGTGTGTGTGTGTGTGTGTGTACGTGTGTGTGTGTGTTGTGTTGTGTTGTGTTGTGTTGTGTTGTGTTGTGTTGTGTTGTGTTGTGTTGTGTTGTGTGTGTGTGTGTGTGTGTTGTGTGTGTGTGTGTGTGTGTGTGTGTGTGTGTGTGTGTGTGTGTGTGTGTGTGTATGTGTGTGTGTGTGTGTGTGTGTGTGTCTGTCTGTCTGTGTCTCTGTGTGTGTGTGTGTGTGTGTGTTGTGTGTGCGCACCCGTGCGCGCGAGCTCGTGTATGTGAACATATATGTGTTGCGTATGTGTTTGTGTGTCGTGGAAGGGGAAGGGGGGGTATTGAGTGTGTCTGTATGTGTGTGCGTGTTTGCGCGCGCGAGTGTGTGTGTTTTGTGTGTGTGTGTGTGTGTGTATGTGTGTGTGTGTGTGTGTGTGTGTGTGTGTGTGTGTGTGTGTGTGTGTGTGTGTGTGTGTGTGTGTGTGTGTGTCTGTCTGTCTGTCTGTCTATCTGTCTGTCTGTCTGTCTGTTTTAAACGAAAATTTATTTTCAAAAGAATGACCATCGATCCATGTATACAATAATGAAACAATAACA
>JAPXFY010001924.1:0-12500 GCA_030674185.1 Monoplex corrugatus | reverse complement strand
GCATATGGAGGGCCATGATCGCCAACGCCATGTGGCAGGGCACATGATGACGATGACATATCAGGAGAATCCGACAATAACATCGGTATCTCACAGTGCAACCAAAATGTTTTAAGACTTCTTTGTGCAACGTTTTTGAAACTAGTCCTCGTATACTCTGAGAATGGTAGGATTGTAAACTCAACAAACGAAACAAAACCGTCCGTTCTACGCTGACAGGTCTGACTGTACAGGTTCATACGCTTCTCCCCAACTGTACGGGCGAAACGGTTCCTGTGTCAGTTCCTTTACCCAAACAGATTCAAACTCAGACCTTCCAATCGGACATACAGAAGTCCTAACCACTTAACCATCAGCACCCTCTTTAATAAAAAGTTCTCAAAGTCTACTCACTGGGATTAGAGGGAGTAACGACGGGAGGAGAGCGGGTGGTGACCACCCCAGGGTAAGGGGTGTGGGTGGCGATGGTGGGGTAGGTGACGGGAGGGGGAGTGGATGGTGAGGGCTGGTGCAGGTTGACGCAATGGACGTTCTGCGGCCAGTCGCAGTGTTTGGAGATGGGGTTGTACAGCAGGCCTGTGCCACACTTCACACGATAGCTGACCTGATCAGGACGAAAAGAGAAGGTTCCACTGTCAACACAGCACTAAAGAAAAGAAAGAAAGAGAAAGAGAGAGAGAGAGAGAGGAACAGAGACAGAGAGACAGAGAGAGACAAAGAGAAACAGAGACAGAGACAGACAGACAGAGACAGACAGGGACACAGACAGACAGACAGACAGACAGAGACAGACAGACAGAGACAGACAGGGACAGAGACAGACAGACAGACAGAGACAAAGACAAAGAGACGGAGAGACAGACAGAATGAAAGAGAGAGAGAGATGGAGAAGGAGGGAGAAAGAGAGAGAGAGATTTAGAGAGAAAGACATACAGAGAAAAAGACAAAGAAAGAGTGAAAAAGAAAGAAAGAGGCAGAGAGACAGGGAATGAGAAAGAAAGAGTGAAAGACAAAGAGAGAGGTAGACAGACAGAGAAAGAAAACGAGAGAGAGAGAGAGAGAGAGAGAGAGAGAGAGAGAGAGAGAGAGAGAGAAGGAGGGAGGGAAACAGACACAGAGAGAGAGAGATTTTATAAATTTAAACTTCGAAACACTTTGTTATTCATGGATTTTGTGCCGCTTGACTTATCTTACATCAGCGGGCGCAGGAACACGCCTATTAGGTCGCAAGTACACTTGCACGCATCCACGCACGCACACACACACTTACACACGCACGCGTTCGCGCGCGCACACACACACACACACACACACACACACACACACACACACACACACACACACACACACACTCCCCAGTCATACATTCAGAATACACTTACACATGCGCGCGCACGTGCACACACACTCACATACACACACGCACACACACACACACACACACACACACACACACATTCACACACATACACAAGTACCACACACACACACACACACACACACACACTCACTCACTCACTACATACAGAGAGAGACACAGAGAGAAAGACACAGAGAGAGACAAAGAGACACAGCGGAACACAGAAAGAGAGAGACAGAGACAGAGATAGAGACAGAGGCAGAGACCGAGACAGAAACAGAGACAGAGAGGGGGTACATAGACAAAGACAGAGACAGTGACAGAGACAGACAGACAGACAGACTGAGAGAGCATCATAACAACACCTACTTGGTTGGCACAGATGAAATATTCATCGCAGGCGTGGAAACTGGGGTAGAAATCACTAGGAAGGTTCATACATGAGAAATCTTTGGTGTTGGCCAGTCCGCTGGACCCTGGTCAAATCAGAAACCAGATATTTTAGCTACAACGACAACAACAACAACGACGACGACGACGACGATGATGATGATGATGATGATGACGATGACGACGATGACGATGATGACGATGATGATAACAGCAACAAAGATGACGACAGATAGATAGATAGATAGATAGATAGATAGATAGATATATAGATAGATAGATAGATAAATAGATAGATAGATACATAGATAGATAGACAGACAGATAGATAGACAGACAGACAGACAGATAGACAGACAGATACATACATACATACAAACAATCATACATACATACATACATACATACATACATACATACTTACATACATACATACATACATATATACGTACGTACGTACGTACGTAAATACATACATACATGTATACACACACACAGACACACATACATACATACATACATACATACATACATACATACATACATACATACATACATACATACATACATACATGCATACACAGACACATAGACACATAGATCTTCTGTCACATAGATCTAATATCACTTATAGTGAAACGACGTTAAATCAAAGAACGAACGAACATAGATCTTCATACTCAAATACACACAGGCATATATATATATATATATATATATATATATATATATATATATGTAACAGAGTGCCTTGCTCTGTTACGATCTTTCCCCATTTACCTACAACGCTCAAAGGCAACACTGTGTAGTGTGCTTGCCTAGATCAAAAACGCCTTGCATTCTCTTGGCCTAATTATACTGGTATTTCACAGCCTCTGCCTATCCATAGCTATGCATTAATTATTCCAAAGATCTCACCAATACATGACGCATATAGATAACACACTGCTAAACAATGAGCAGATCTACAATGTGTACATGTATTCTGAAGCGGGCCTACAACAAGATTTTGTCGTCATCTCCACAGTATTACGTTGTCGTCCTACAGAACGTAGAGGAGACAGTCTTTAATCTATGCCGCCTCCCGCCAATTGTAGTACAACCACCGTCCTAATAGCCGTTGTGTGACCCGCGGAAACCCACGTACAATGACCGCAGGTTATCTTGTGGTTGTATGGAGCCCGGGGTGGACTGTCTTTGTTTCATGCCGCCCTTCGGTGTTTGTGGCGTAATAGCCAATAGCCACCAACAAAACCACCAGACGAGTATGCCGGTTGTGTGTACCGAGGCACTGCACTTATGTAAGACCTCCATTAATTAGACCTCCATTAATTTCAAACAGAGTTGACTTTTCGCCACGCCCCAAGTGTTGAGTGATTGGGTAGGTAAGAACAACCAATCAGACCTTATTATCTGAAAGGTTTGAAAGTATGACCATGCTCGGTTCCCAAAGTATAAAATAACAAGGCGCGTCATAGCATGGGCTTTTACGCAGCCACTCTCAGTCTCACCAGAGGTGCCCTTTCCTGCCACCACTCTTGATCTCACAACAGGTGATCATCTTCACGGCGTTACTGTAGCACTGTCTTCTTTGACGTCGTCTTCTTTGACGTTGTCTTCTTTGGCATCTTCCTTCCTGTCTTCTTCTTCGTATTCTTTTGTCTCCTTCCATATCCCAGTACGGTCCTTTTCCCTTATTGTCATTTTCCCATTTTCCCTGTCTTCCTTCCCTACCTATCCTCATCAAGAGATAATAAAGAGTCAAGTAACACAACGAGGACTTGTGTTTTGATTGAGAGACTTCCCTTTCTGCTCTGGATTCAAAGGACCACCACAGCAATCATCACCAAACCCCTTAACCCACTCATCCATCTCACCTGGCGCTGCGAATTCAGCGATATCACAATACCATCAATAAAATAATCACCACCTTACCCCCCCCCCCCCCTCCACATCAACCAACTCGACCTATCACACTTGGCGCTGCCGAGCAGGATCCAGATTCGGAAAGGGAACAAGAAAACAAGAAGACAGTGCTACAGATTCATCAAGTTGCCAACCATGTCGACACCACAACTGTACCGACTTCCAAAACTGTCCGGAGATGAAAGCAGTGCAGAAATCGACGACTTCATTCAGGAGGCCAGACTGATCCTACAGCTCCAGCCCCTGGATGACAAAGCAGCTGCCCTCTGGCTCATATCATCGTTAGAGGGCCCAGCTCGTCGGGAGGTGCTATGGCAACCAACGGCAAGAGTGGACACTCCAGACAAGATCCTGAAGATCATCCAGGACAACTGGGGTGACCAGAGGGACTCCACAACTCTTGCTGCCACCTTCTACAACAGGCAGCAGAGAAAGGGGGAGACTGTCACTGACTATGCGACCCACCTACGCGTACTCTGGATGAAGGCCAACCAAGCTGAAGAGGGGACATTGTCACCAACGCAGCTTCGGGACGCCTTCGTCTGTGGTCTCTCCCCAGGCGCTCTCAGGAGGGATGTCCGGCGATACATAAGAGATCATCCGGACACCACCTTCGAGGGAACCAAGATGGAGGCCCTGCGGTGGATGAGAGAGGACAGCTGTGCAGAACACCACCTGGCACAGCTGATAGTGGCCAACTCCAGCCCAGTCATCGCCCGTATGGAGGCACAGCTAGCAGAACTCGGTGCCAGCATAGACCAAGAACTCCAGCGGCGCAACACTGTGGCTGCGAAGAAACCACCATGGCAACCACCTCTCCACATTAGCCAACGGCGACCGTCACCACGGCAACAGCAGCCACCAGAACACTGTCTTTGGTGTGACCGGACCGGCCACACTGAAGACAGATGCTGGAACCGGCTCCGGTACGAGAAGAGGGCCAAGCGGCGATGGCAGCCTGCACCCAAGAGGGCTGCAAAGCAAAGTGCAGACCCTGCAGTCACCCACAGACAAGCTGCAGGGCACAAAAGGAAGAAGCAACATCCAGGCAAGTCCAAGCCTACCAATACTCCTTCTCTCTTGCCCCATTCTCCCTCTCTTCTTCATCAGCCCTCCAAACCTGCTGCTGCCCCCAATCTCCCCTGTGCCAGCCAGAACCTGAGTGCGGTCAGCACCTCTAGAGCTGCCGGGGCACGTCCTGTTCCAGTGCCCCGCAGACACTGTCGATCCAGAGGCCACTCGAGCCATGATGGTCAACGACAGGACCCAGCAGCACCGGAGCAGGTGACATCTACACCAGCAGCTGATGACGACCTGCAGGTAGGCATGCATGTTTACCTGCGGGACATGATACCTGGTTCCAGCACAGCATGGACCAACACCTGGTCGCCGGACCTGTATTGTGTGACGGCACGCCATCCCCAGCACCGTCACATCTACACAGTCCAGTCACTGGCAGGTGGCCCTCACCAGGCCGTCTCCAGGATCCACCTCCTGCCAGCATCTGGGTCCATGCCAGATGCACAGCCACAACCAGACCCGGAGTCATCTGACTCCGAAGATGAGCAGTGGCTAGTCTGCCAACAGCCACAGCCGAGAACAACACAGTCCCCGGTGACAACAGCATCTGAGCCCACTGTACCAGAGCAGCTGACAACACCAGTCCCTCCAAGACGGTCAACACGTCTCCTGAACAAGACGCAGTGAGAACTTCAAAATAAGATGTAGACTCTTATGCGATCCTTTCCGTGGTCGCATGAAAGAGAACTTTTCATAGCTTGCCTACCTACAGATATTATGAATACTTTTAGTAAGACATTTTACATTGTATGCTTCATAATTGCATTTGAGAGACTGACCTAGGTGTACTATCGTACCGTGTATATGCCCATGTATGATTATTATTGTACCATGTATATGCCCATGTATGATTATTTGCACATTCTCTTTTCAAATTTTTCTTCATTTTCACTGAAGCATACCTTCGGAATTTTGATTGACATTAATGTGATGCTCTTTACATATTACATGTAGTTTTATCCATTTGTCATTTTGTTTCCTGTAATGAATGTTTTGATGCATAGGTATGGCAAAGAGGCTTTAGTGAACTTATTAAATGCTACTTTCTTTAGCTTATTATGTTAAGGCATTTGCCATTTCAGTGTTTCATACTTTCGTACTGCCACTAGTGCCAGTTATGTTGACCAATTCAGAGTCCTAACTTAACCAAGCAATGCAACTGTCCTTTCGGAACTGAAATTGCTGCAACTCTCCAGTGTGCCCATGCATACCCTAGCTAATATGCAAGTGGATTGCATACTCCACCATATCCACAGCAGTTCAAAATTTTGTGAATTCTTGAGGTGGCCCTCAAATTTCAGCCTTCAAGAATTTACCCAATGTTCGCGCACCATCGCGGACGATGGTTTTCAAATTGGTGGGGGGAGGTGTAACAGAGTGCCTTGCTCTGTTACGATCTTTCCCCATTTACCTACAACGCTCAAAGGCAACACTGTGTAGTGTGCTTGCCTAGATCAAAAACGCCTTGCATTCTCTTGGCCTAATTATACTGGTATTTCACAGCCTCTGCCTATCCATAGCTATGCATTAATTATTCCAAAGATCTCACCAATACATGACGCATATAGATAACACACTGCTAAACAATGAGCAGATCTACAATGTGTACATGTATTCTGAAGCGGGCCTACAACAAGATTTTGTCGTCATCTCCACAGTATTACGTTGTCGTCCTACAGAACGTAGAGGAGACAGTCTTTAATCTATGCCGCCTCCCGCCAATTGTAGTACAACCACCGTCCTAATAGCCGTTGTGTGACCCGCGGAAACCCACGTACAATGACCGCAGGTTATCTTGTGGTTGTATGGAGCCCGGGGTGGACTGTCTTTGTTTCATGCCGCCCTTCGGTGTTTGTGGCGTAATAGCCAATAGCCACCAACAAAACCACCAGACGAGTATGCCGGTTGTGTGTACCGAGGCACTGCACTTATGTAAGACCTCCATTAATTAGACCTCCATTAATTTCAAACAGAGTTGACTTTTCGCCACGCCCCAAGTGTTGAGTGATTGGGTAGGTAAGAACAACCAATCAGACCTTATTATCTGAAAGGTTTGAAAGTATGACCATGCTCGGTTCCCAAAGTATAAAATAACAAGGCGCGTCATAGCATGGGCTTTTACGCAGCCACTCTCAGTCTCACCAGAGGTGCCCTTTCCTGCCACCACTCTTGATCTCACAACAGGTGATCATCTTCACGGCGTTACTGTAGCACTGTCTTCTTTGACGTCGTCTTCTTTGACGTTGTCTTCTTTGGCATCTTCCTTCCTGTCTTCTTCTTCGTATTCTTTTGTCTCCTTCCATATCCCAGTACGGTCCTTTTCCCTTATTGTCATTTTCCCATTTTCCCTGTCTTCCTTCCCTACCTATCCTCATCAAGAGATAATAAAGAGTCAAGTAACACAACGAGGACTTGTGTTTTGATTGAGAGACTTCCCTTTCTGCTCTGGATTCAAAGGACCACCACAGCAATCATCACCAAACCCTTAACCCACTCATCCATCTCACCTGGCGCTGCGAATTCAGCGATACATCAATAATATCATCATAATCACCATCACCACCCCCCTTAACCACGCGACCTATCACATATATATATATATATATATATATATATATACATATATATATATATATATATATACATTCATTAAAATGGGGGGATATAACTTGAGTCAGTAAGGTTAGGCAGCAAGAGCAGATAATTTTATATTACTACTATAACTAGGTACATAACTAACAACTATTACCACATTAGAAGACAAAAGGTTGACATTTCAGCTTTTTTGTAGACACCTACCATGGACTCCAGGGAACGGGGGGTTTGTGGAAGCAGCCACTGGCCTATTCTGACCGGGCATAGGCCCCTGTGGTGTGTATGTTGGAGATGGCTGTTGAGTTGTTGCTGGGCCTCTGAAAGAAATAGTTAACGTTTTATATTCATGTCTTAAGACCCCCCAAAAAAGTTTACTTGCAGCAGTCATCCGCCGTTTAACCTTTTGACTCCCGTGCCCTATCCACCAATGCAAAACTGAACTCTTTGACTCCCTCACTCCATACCCCAGCTTCCTGCAGGAAGCTGGTAGATAGGTTGAGGGAATCAAAGGTTGTTTTTTTTCTTTTGCGTTGCTAACATAATCCAAAACACGTGTGACTGCCCGTGCTCAAGCAGACAGGAACCAGAATAAACCACGCGTATTTAATAGAACAAGACAAGAGAGATGCAAATTTTCGGCCAACTGGCCTTTGTCAAGCGTAAGATCACAAACAAACACCAGATACAAAAATTAGGAGAAAAAGTAGGAGGAACAGTCATTTTCTCCTAATTTTTGTATCTGGTGTGTTTGTTTGTTTGAGATCTTACGCTTGACAAAGGCCAGTTGGTCGAAAATTTGCGCCTGTCTTGTCTTGTATTAAATACGCGTTCTTATTCTTTTTTCGTGTTTTTGCTTGTATAGTTGACAATGCAGGAAGGTGGTGGACAGGGTGTGGGAGTCAAAAGCTTAACCAAGAACTCATAGCAATAAACAAAATTACTGCTGCAGGTAAAAAGTTTTATGTAGTATAGCAGTAGCCGTGGCGGAGTGGTTAGAGCAACGGGCTGAAGACTGAAAGGTGGTGGATTTGAACCGTATCAGTCCTAACAAGATGAATGTAGGATTTTTGGCTCCCATCGGCTCCTACGCAGGGATGAGTGTCTTATGAGTTGATTTGGGAAGGCTAAGACCACACCGAAGAGTCTCATCCACTTCATAGATAAGTCACTGATGGTGGTGATTAATTTAACCCTTTGACTCCTGCACACCGTCCACCAGCATCCTGCATTGTCAACCGTGCTGTCAAAGCAAAAACTTAACCTTTTTATTCCCTCACCATATCCACCAGTTTCTTGCAGGAAGCTGATGGATAGGGTGAGGGAGTCAAAGGATTAAGTTTGTGCAGTTGCAAGAGTCAAAGGGTTAAAACGCCTCACAACACTGCGGGGTGTCTGTGATTCTGGGGCCTGGTTGACGTCGGGATATATCATAAAAGTAAGCGATGAGTAACAGCCTTGTCAAACAGTCTCGATTCAAAAAGGAACTCCACAGCATCATGAGTATCATCCTCATCGTCACTGTCACCACAAAATCATAAAAGACTGTCCCATAATCTGTGGCCCTTAATGTGAAGTAGGAAATGGACAGAGAATTTGTTTTAGTGTCGTAAGCGGCATAGTCTGACAACATTCCTCATACTGAAAAACAATCTACGTGTAATTAATAGTCACAAACAACGTGTACACCTAGATATTGGTCGCAAACAATGTACACACTTAATTAATAGTCACAAACAATGCACACACTTAACTGATAGTCACAATGTACACACTTAATCAATAGTCACAAACAATGTACACACTTAACTGATAGTCACAAACAATGTACACACTTAATTAATAGTCACAAACAATGCACACACTTAACTGACAAACAATGTACACACTTAATTAATAGTCACAAACAATGTACACACTTAATAATTATTAAGTCACAAACAATGTATACACTTAACTGATAGTCACAAACAATGTACACACTTAACAATTATTAATAGTCACAAACAATGTACACATTTAACTGATAGTCACAAACAATGTACACACTTCATTAATAGTCACAAGCAATGCACACACTTAATCAATAGTCACAAACAAAGTACACACTTAATCAATAGTCACAAACAACGTGTACGCCTAGAAATTAGTCACAAACGATGTACACAATCAATAGCCATAAACAACGTGTACAGTCACAAACAATGTACACAATCAATAGCATAAATAACATGTACCATCACAAACAATGTACACAATCAATAGTATAAACAACGTGTACAGTCACAAACAATGATCACAATCAATAGCATAAATAGCGTGTACAGTCACAAACAATGTACACAATCAATGGCATAAACAACGTGTACAGTCACAAATAACGTATACAATCAATAGCATAAATAGCATGTACAGTCACAAACAATGTACACAATCAATAGCCATAAACAACGTGTACAGTCACAAACAATGTACACAATCAGTAGCATAAATAGCATGTACAGTCACAAACAATGTACACAATCAATGGCATAACTAACATGTAAAGTCACAAACAATGAACACAATCAATAGCATAAACAACGTGTACAGTTACAAACAATGTTCACAATCAATGGCATAAACAACGTGTACAGCACAAACAATGTACACAATCAATGGCATAAACAACGTGTACAGTCACAAACAATGTACACAATCAATAGCATAAACAACGTGTACAGTCGTAAACAATGTACATACTCAATTAATAGTCATAACGTGTATAGTCGCAAATAATGTACATACTTAATTAATATTAATAAACAACGTGTACAGTCGCAAACAATGTACACATCTAATTAATAGTCATAAACAACCTGTACAGTCACAAACAATGTACACATCTAATTAATAGTCATAAACAACGTGTACAGTCACAAACAATGTACACATCTAATTAATAGTCATAAACAACCTGTACAGTCGTAAACAATGTACACATCTAATTAATAGTCATAAACAACCTGTACAGTCACAAACAATGTACACATCTAATTAATAGTCATAAACAACGTGTACAGTCACAAACAATGTACACATCTAATTAATAGTCATAAACAACATGTACAGTCGTAAACAATGTACACATCTAATTAATAGTCATAAACAACGTGTTCAGTCGTAAACAATGTACACATCTAATTAATAGTCATAAACAACATGTACAGTCGTAAACAATGTACACACCTAATTAATAGTCATAAACAACGTGTTCAGTCGTAAACAATGTACACATCTAATTAATAGTCATAAACAACATGTACAGTCACAAACAATGTACACACCTAATTAATAGTCATAAACAACATGTACAGTCGTAAACAATGTACACATCTAATTAATAGTCATAAACAACGTGTACAGTCGTAAACAATGTACACACCTAATTAATAGTCATAAACAACATGTACAGTCGTAAGCAATGTACACACCTAATTAATAGTCATAAACAACGTGTTCAGTCGTAAACAATGTACACATCTAATTAATAGTCATAAACAACATGTACAGTCGTAAACAATGTACACATCTAATTAATAGTCATAAACAACATGTACAGTCGTAAACAATGTACACATCTAATCAATAGTCATAAACAACGTGTACAGTCACAAACAATGTACACATCTAATTAATAGTCATAAACAACGTGTACAGTCACAAACAATGTACACATCTAATTAATAGTCATAAACAACCTGTACAGTCGTAAACAATGTACACATCTAATTAATAGTCATAAACAACATGTACAGTCACAAACAATGTACACACCTAATTAATAGTCATAAACAACGTGTACAGTCACAAACAATGTACACATCTAATTAATAGTCATAAACAACCTGTACAGTCACAAACAATGTACACATCTAATTAATAGTCATAAACAACCTGTACAGTCGTAAACAATGTACACATCTAATTAATAGTCATAAACAACATGTACAGTCACAAACAATGTACACATCTAATTAATAGTCATAAACAACCTGTACAGTCGTAAACAATGTACACATCTAATTAATAGTCATAAACAACCTGTACAGTCACAAACAATGTACACATCTAATTAATAGTCATAAACAACCTGTACAGTCGTAAACAATGTACACATCTAATTAATAGTCATAAACAACCTGTACAGTCGCAAACAATGTACACACCTATTTAATAGTCATAAACAACATGTACAGTCACAACAATGTACACACCTATTTAATAGTCATAAACAACCTGTACAGTCACAAACAATGTACACACCTAATTAATAGTCATAAACAACCTGTACAGTCACAAACAATGTACACACCTATTTAATAGTCATAAACAACATGTACAGTCGCAAACAATGTACACATCTAATTAATAGTCATAAACAACATGTACAGTCACAAACAATGTACACATCTAATTAATAGTCATAAACAACCTGTACAGTCACAAACAATGTACACACCTAATTAATAGTCATAAACAACATGTACAGTCGTAAACAATGTACACATCTAATTAATAGTCATAAACAACATGTACAGTCACAAACAATGTACACATCTAATTAATAGTCATAAACAACATGTACAGTCACAAACAATGTACACATCTAATTAATAGTCATAAACAACATGTACAGTCACAAACAATGTACACATCTAATTAATAGTCATAAACAACCTGTACAGTCGTAAACAATGTACACATCTAATTAATAGTCATAAACAACATGTACAGTCGTAAACAATGTACACACCTAATTAATAGTCATAAACAACCTGTACAGTCACAAACAATGTACACACCTAATTAATAGTCATAAACAACATGTACAGTCGTAAACAATGTACATAGCTAATTATCAGTGACTTCTGGGTGGTGACACTTGAGCAATGCAGAAAAGAAACGGCAAAAATGAATAAATGATTGAATGAATAACAAAGAAATGAATAAATTACTAAATGAATGAATGAATGAATGAATGAATGAATGAACGAACGAACGAATGAATGAATGAATGAATGAATGAATTAATGAATGAATGAACGCATGAATGAATGAATGAATGAATGAATGAATGAATGAATGAATGAATGAATGAATGAATGAATAA
>JAPXFY010001923.1:17500-31116 GCA_030674185.1 Monoplex corrugatus | reverse complement strand
GGGGAGGGGAATAAATAAAAGGAAAAAACGAAAGAAAGAAAGAAAGAAAGGAAGGGAAGGAAGGAAAAAAGAAGACAGAAAGAAGATGGAAAGAACGAAAGAAAGAAGGAACGAAGAAGAAAGAAAGAAATAAAGGAAAAAGGGAAAGAAAGGAAAAAAAAAAGAAAGAAAGAAAGAAGAAGAAAGAAGAAAGAAAGAAAGAAAGGAAGAAAAGAAGAAAGAAAGAAAGAATGAATGAAAAAAAGAAAGAAAAAAAGGCGGGAATGAAAAGAAAGAAAGAAAGAAAGAAAGGAAGAAAAAGAAGAAAGAAAGAAAAGAAAAAAAGAAAAGAAGAAAGAAAGAAAGAAAGACGAAAGGCGAATGGAAAGAAAGAAAGAAAAAAAGAAAGAAAGAAAAGGAAAAAAAAGAAAAATAAAAAGAAAGGAAGAAAGAAATAAAGAAAGAAAGGAAGAAAGAAATAAATAAAAAAAAGAAAGAAGGAAGGAAAGAATGAAAGAAAGAAAGGAACGAAGAAAGAAAGAAAGAAAGGAAGAAAGAGAAAGAAGAAAGAAAAGAAAGGAAAGAAAGAAGAAATAAAGAAAAAAAGAAAGACAGGAAAGAAAGACAGAAAGGAAAGAACAAAAGAAAGAAAAGAAGGAAGAAAGAAAGAAAGAAAGAAAAAAAAACACAAATTAAAAAAGGGGAATACAAGAAAAACCCAAAGAGTATTTCGAGCCCATTTTGTAAGATTTGTTAGAAGCAGAAAGATTTCAAAGGAAATGAATAACGATTATTAGAAAATAGAAAAGAACGACAAAAAAAAAAAAAGACGCAGACACCCCCCCACCCCCCCAAAACCCCCACACATGCGCGAGGCACGCCGCGCACGTACGCATGCACGCACCCCACGCACACAAACGTTTACTATATTACGCACACACATAAAATTACAATAACACAAACATGCAGCACGCGCGCGAGCGCAAACACAGCAGACAGACAGACAGACAGACAGGCAGACAGACAGACACACACCCACACACGCACACACCACACACACAAAACACCACACCCCACACACCACACAACACACACACACAACACACAATACACACACAGAGAAAAACAGGAATAGATAATAAAACATAGAATAAAATTAAGGGACAGAGGGGGGGGGGGGGGCGAAGAAGGAGGACAAGAAGAACGGATGAAAAAAAGGGAAAAAAAAGAAGAAAAAAAGAGGAAAAAAAGAAGAGGGAGGGAGAGAGGAGAGAGAGAGAGACAGAGAGAGAAGGGAGAGAGGGAGAGAAGAGATGAGGGGGAAAGGGGAGAGAGAGGAGGGAGAGAGAGAGAGAGGAGAGGGGTACCAAAACAGCACAAAATGAAATTTTTTGTCGATGCAATAGGGGAAATGTTTGATTAGCTTTATGAATACTGAATTGGATTTCACCACGCAAACAAACACACAGTCACACAGACACACAGTCACAAAACACACACACATACGCACCACCAAACACACACACACACACACACACACACACAAACTCACACACAAAACACCACGTACTACACACACACGAAACACACACACATTCACGCAACACACCACCCACACCACTACACCACACACACACACAAAACACACACACACACTGTTGTCAAATACCTCTTAGAATAAAAAGACAAAGGAATCATGAACACACTCACCAATCACATTCTCTTCCCTTTCATACTACACACGCGCACACCTCACACACAAAACCACACACACACACACACCACACACAAACACACACAACACACACACACCAAAAAACAACCACACATACACACACACACACACACACACCACACACACACACACACACACACACGGACGGACACTATAAAATGTACATAAAAAACCAAACAAAATTCATGAAAGGAAGAGAAGAAGGAGAAGGAAGAAGAAGAAGAAGAAGAAGGGAAGAAGAAGAAGAAGAAGAAGAAGAAGAAGAGAAGAAGGAAGAAGGAAAGAAAGAAGAAGAAGAAGAAGAAAGAAGAAAAAAAGAAGAAAAAAGAAGAAAAAAGAAAGAAAAAGGGAAGAAGAAGAAGAGAAGAAAGAAGAAGAAGAAGAAAGAGGAAGAAAAAAAGAAGAAGAAGAAGAAGGAGAAGAAGAAGAAAGAAGAAGAAGAAGAAAGAAGAGAAGAAAAAGAAGAAGAAGAAGAAGAAGAAGAGAAGAGCAGAAGAAGAAGAAGAAGAAGAAAAAAGAATGCGAAGAAGAAATGCGAAGAAAAGAAGAAGAAGAAGAAGAAGAAAGAAGAAGAAAGAAGAA
This sequence comes from Monoplex corrugatus, assembly GCA_030674185.1. Taxonomy (NCBI): domain Eukaryota; kingdom Metazoa; phylum Mollusca; class Gastropoda; order Littorinimorpha; family Ranellidae; genus Monoplex; species Monoplex corrugatus. The sequence goes on along the minus strand of JAPXFY010001923.1, from coordinate 28,820 downwards.
GAAGAAGAAGAAGAAGAAGAAAAAGGGAAGGAAGAAAAAGGGAAGAAGAAGAAAACCAAGAAAAAAGAGCAAAGAAGACAACAAAAAAAAAAAAACGAAAAAAAAAAAACGAAAAAAAAAACGAAAAAAAAAACGAAAAAAAAAACAAAAAAAAAAAAAAAACGAAAAAAAAAAACGAAAAAAAAAAAAAACGAAGGGCAAAAAAAAAGAATAAAATGATTAAAATGAAAATGAAAAGAAAAAAAAGAAAAAAAAAAAAAAAAAAAAAAAGCAAAATTGAACCCCAAAAAAAAAGAAAACCAAAATAAAAAAACAAAACAAAGCAAAACAAAAAAAGGCAAACAAAGACTGAAAGAAGAAAAAAACAAAGATCAAACAAACATACAACAAACAACGAAGTACACAAAGCAAACAATAGTCAACTTTTACCCATCCAAATCAATGCTAAACGTGTCGTTGAAAATATCGTCCCCAGGGAAGCCAGACCACTACTGAAAACACAAGTCCTGCGGCCATGCTATCGCCAACGTGCTTAGAAATCCCTGATGCCTTCTTGTGAATATCAATCAGTTTTCGTGGCGCCTCCCCGCCCTTGAAACCAAGTCGTCTTAGTTTGAGAGAGAGAGAGAGAGAGGGGAGGAGAGGAGGCAGGCAGACGACAGACAGAGAAAGGGGAAAAAGGAGGGAGAAGGGAGAGAGAGAGAGAAAGAGAGAGGGGAGGAGAGGCAGACCGATAGACAGAGAAAGAGAAAACGAGGGAGAGAGAGAAAGAGAGAGACAGAAGCAGACAGACAGATAGAAAAGAGAAAGGGAGAGAGAAAGAGAGGGGAGGGAGAGAGAAAGAGGGAGGGGGGAGGAGAAGAAAGAGAGAAAAAGAAGGGCAGAAAGAAAGAGGGAAAGAAAGAAAGAAAGAGAGAGAGAGAGGGGAGGGGCAAACAGCAGACAGAGAAAGGAAAGGGGGGGAGAGAGAGGGAAAAGAAAGAAAGAGAGAGAGGAGAGGTGAGAGAGAGAGGAGAACGAAGAGAGAGAGAAAAGAGATAGAGAGAGAGAGAGTGGGAAAAGAGAGAAAAAAGAGAGAGAGGAGAAACAGAGAGAGAGAGAGAGAGAAAAAAGAGGACGAGGAGAGAGATAAAGAGGGAGGAGGGGGGAAAGAACGAGAAAGAGAGGAGATAAAGAGAGAGAGATGGTGAGAAAGAAAGAGAAAGAGAAAAGAGAGAAAGAGAAAGGCAGAGATAGAGGAGGGGAGAGAGACAGAGAGGAGAACAGAGAGAGAGAGGTTTGAAAGTTGAAATATACACATAAGAAATACCAGATCCACTTCGAAATTTATCAGGATCGGGACGTTGAGGCTGGGGAGATATTTCCATTGAGAAACATTTTCAAGGCCATTGCATTTTTGGAAAAAAAAAAAAAGAGGAATATTTACACACCGCGCGCGTGGTAACACACACAAAACACAACACCGAGCACAACTTCAACTATATACACTACACCCACTCATGCATACACAGCACCCCCACATGCAATACAACACCATAAAAGCACCCCCACAACACCCACCAACCACACCACAACACACCACACCACCACACTCACAGACACACAACCACAACCACCCACAACACAAAAACACAGACACCACCAACAAAACCCAACACCCAAAACCACACACCAACACCCCACAACCCCACCCACCCCCACCCAAACCCCCCCACCACAAACACAAAACACAAACAAAAAACACACACACCCACCAAACACACAACACCACCCACAAACAAAACACCACACACACAAACACAAACACAAACAACACCACACACAAAACCCAAACACAAACACACACACAAAAACACAAAACACACACACAACAACACACAAACCAAACACAAACAACACACACACAAAACACAAAAAACACACACACACACAAAAAAAAAACACACAAACACAAAACACACACACAAATTAAACACAAACACACACACACAAACACCACACACACACAAACACACAAACACAAACACAAACACACACACACCCCCAAACACAAAACAAACACACACACACAACCAAAACACAAAAAACACACAAAAACACAAACAAAAACACACACCCCCACACACACAAAACCAAAACAAAACAAACACAAACACACACAAACACAAAACACAACAACACACACCACACAAAAACCCAAAAACACACACACACACACCACACACACAAACACAAACACAAACACCACACTATATCAGATTTTATATCAGATATTTGGTGCCTCTGTTTATCGGTGACAAGTCAGTGGGGGTAGCTATAAAAAAAGGACAGAAATATGATGAAACTCAAAACCCTATAAACATGTGCAATCTGTACCACTCAAAATAAACACTCCAAGTTAACAATCCCCCTACACTGTTTCCCCAAACCCTGTGGGGGGAGATAAGAACACCCTCCTGGCTCTCTGGTCTGGTTGTAATCTCTCTCCAGAAAACAAAGAAAAAAAGAAAAAGAAAGAAAAAACAAAAAAACCCAAAATTAAAAAAAAAAAAAAAACACCAAAAAAATAAACAAAAAAAAAAAAATTTTAAACAAAACAGAAAAAAGAAAAACAAAAAAACGAAAAAAAAAGAAAAAAGGGAAGAAAAACAAAAAACGAAAAAAGAAAAGAAAAAAAAGAAAAAAAAAAAAAAATTAAAACAAAAAAAAAAACCCCCCAAAAAAATAAAAAACCAAAAAAAAAATCAAACCAAAAAAGAAGAAAAAAGAAAAAAAAAAAAAGGAAAAAAAAAAAAAAAGAAAAAAAGGAAAAAAAAAAAAACAAAAAAAAGAAGAAAGAAGAAAAAAAAAAACGGAAAAAGAAAAAAAGAAAAAAAAAAACCCCAAAAAAAAAAAAGAAAAAAAGAAAAAAACAAAAAAAGAAAAAAAAAGAAAAAAAGAAAAAAAAACCCAAAAAAGAAAAAAAAAAAGAAAGAAAAAGAAAAAAAACAACAAAAAAAAAGAAGAAAAAAAAAAAACAAAAAAAAAAAAAGAAAGAAAAAAAAAGAAGAAAAAAAAAAGAAAAAAAAAAAAAAGAAAAAAAGAAAAAAAGAAAAAAAACCAAAAAAAAAAAAAAGAAAAAGAAAAAAACAAAAAAAAAACGAAAAAAAAAGAAAAAAAAGAAAAAAAAAAAAACAAACAAAAAAAAAAAAAGAAAAAAAGGGGAAAAAAAAAAAACAACGAAAAAAAAAAGAAAGAAAGAAAAAAAACCCAAAAAAAAAGAAAAAAAAAAGAAAGAAAAAAGAAAAAAACCCCCAAAAAAAAAGAAAGAAAAAGAAAAAAAACAAACAAACAAACAAAAAAAAAAGAAAAAAAGAAAGAAAAAAAAAAAAAACAAACAAAAAAAAAAAAAAAAGAAAGAAAGAAAACAAAAAACGAAAAAAAAGAAAAAAAAGAAAGAAAAAAACAAAAAAAAAAAAAAAGGGAAAAAGGGAAAGGAAAAAAAAAAAAAAAAAAAAAAAAAGAAAAAAAAAAACAAATTAAAAAAAAAAAATCCAAAAAGGGAAACAAACCAAAAAAACACCAAAACAAAGAAAAGAAAAAAAAAAAAAAAAAAAAAAAAGGGGGCATAAAAAAACAAAAAACCAAAAAGCAAAAAAACAAAAAAACAATAAAAGGGAAAAAACAAAAAAAACAAACCTCCACAGTTAGTTGGAATAATGGAAAAACGGAAATTGCATAAATTTTGAATAGAAATTAGCTTCTTTTGGAGTCGAAAAAAAGGGGAAAAATGTTTCTGATTTGACAAAGAACGTTTGGTTTTCCACTGAAAAACATTGTGCCATATTTTTTAAAAACGTACAAAAACGTGGGTAACTTTCTATGTCGGTTTTCCACTGACCCCTTTTGTGCCATATGTTGTAAACGTAAAAAAAAACCGTGGGCAACTTTTCAAGTCTGGTTTTCCACGGGCACATTGGGGCCTTTTGTTGTAAACGTAACAAACGTGGGAAAATTTTTCCCTAAGTCGGGTTTTTTCCACGGGACACATTGTCCCTATGTTTTTTTTAAAACGAAAACAAAACGTGGACAAACTTTCAAAATTTCTGGTTTTCCACGGGACCCCATTGTGCCATATGTTGTAAACGTAACAAAACGTGGGAAATTTCTATGTCTGGTTTTCCATGACACTTTTGTGCCATATGTTGTAAAAGTAAAAAAACGTGGGCAACTTTCTAATTTCTGGTTTTCCACGCACATTGCCCCCATTTTGTTGTTAAACGTAAAAAACGTGGGCAACTTTCTTAAGTCTGGTTTTCCCTGACACATTGCGCCCTATGTTAAAACGTAACAAACGTGGGCAACTTTCTAAGTCTGGTTTTCCGGGACATTTTTGGGCCCATTGTTGAAAACGTAACAAAGTGGGCAACTTTCTAAGTCTGGTTTTCCACTGCAAAATTGTGCCATGTTTTAAAAAGGTAACAAAGTGGACAACTTTTAAGTCTGGTTTTTCCACTGAATATTGTGCCATGTGTTAAAAAACGTAAACAAAGTGGACAACTTTCTAAGTCTGGTTTTCCATGAACATTGCCCATATGTTTGTAAACGTAACAAGCGTGGGCGCTTCCTAAGTCTGGTTTTCCGAGAGCCTGGTTTCCACTCTTTTTTCAAGCCGAAACATTTTTTTTTACAAAACAGCTTTGAAAAGGCGTTTTTAATAACCTATTTCAATGTTATTTACTGTTGTTTATTTTTGTTTAAAGGCCAACCGCTGCAAAGGTCGTCCCAGGCTATAGCCATTTCCAAAAACACAATACTTCAACAGGAAAAAAAAGAAAAGATAATTGAGTAGGCCACGTGTTCAAAGCTTCGCGTCATAATCTAAGGACGTGCCCTGGCGTTAACTACACCGTTCAATTTATCATCAGGGGGTTTACAAAGCCGCTAAATTTTCTTTTCAAAACAACCGAGGACACGAAAACATAAAATGGCGTAAATTGACTGAAATTTTCTTCTGCAATAGATTTCCTTGAGCAAAAAAATGCATTTTAAAATATGTACCCAATTTCAATCCTTAGGGAAAAGTACGCAAGTTTTATCGAAACATACAGGTGAATGGCCAGCAAAGAAGATGATTGGAAGAAATGACAGAAAGCATGTGTATGTACGTGTTTTGTTGTGGTATGTGTGTGTGTGTGTGGTTTGTGTGTGTGGGGTGTTTGTGTGTGATGTGTGTGTGTGTGTGTGTGTGTGTGTGTGTGTGTGTGTTTGTGTGTGTGTTCGTTTCGTTCTTGATTTTTTAAAAGTTTTTTTCCTATAAGTGATATTAGAAAGCATGTGTATGTACGTGTTTTGTGTGTGTGTGTGTGTGTATGTGTGTGTGTGTGTGTTGTGTGTTGTGTGTTTGGTGTGGGGTGTGTGTACATTGTGTGTATGTGTATGCAGCGTGTGTATGTGTGTATGGGAGTACGTAGTATGTGTACATGTTCGTGATGCATGTGTTTTTGCGATTTTGTGGGTATGTATGTACACATGTGGTTTGTATTTTGTGTGTAGTGTGTATGTGCATCTATTGTGTGTTTATGTGTATGTGCAGTGCGAAAATATTGGAATGTGTTCGCGTGTGGTATGAGTGTGTGTGTAAGACAAATATATATATATATAAAATCTACTTTATATATATAATAGTATATATTTATGTATAATTCATATTATATATATCTATATTATGTATATATATATACAACCAATATATTATATATATATATTATAATTATATATATTATATATATATAGAGAGAAGAGAGAGAGAGAGAAAGAGCTTACGTGTTTGTGGTGTGTGTTGTGTGTTGGCGCGCGCGGTTTATGCGGTGCGTGCGTGCGTTTTTTATGCGTGTGCGTGCGTGTGTACGTGCTGTCTTGCGTGCGTGTAGTGCGCCCCCACGTGTATGTGTGCGTGTAGCATGTGTGTCATTTTTCCCGCCCTCAATCACCCTAACGTGTCCACCAAGCGGGGCGTTAATAACAGGGATGGACCGCACAAGTCCCCCCCGGACGATTGGGGGCCCCCTCACAGAGTACTATAGACCAGGAACACCTAAGACCACCAAGGGACATTGTTTGTTTATCGTTGACACCTGCCGCTCAGTGAGGCGCTCAGGCGCTCAGTTGCTCAGTTCCGCATGATTGGACCCATCTTGCTTCATTAGATCCGGAAAAAAAAAGGAGTTGGTATTCAGATTTTGTTCCATCCGCTGCTCGCCCCTCCCCACTTTCTGGTCTCTCCCTTCTCTCTCTCTTTTCTGTCTCTGTCTGTCTCTCTCTGTCTGTCTCTCTCTTTCACTCTCTGTCTCTCTGTTCTCGCTCGCTTTTTCTCTATTCTTCTTTTTCTATTTCTCTCTCTCTCTTGTTTTTCTCTCTTTCTATTTCGCTCTTTCTCAATTCACTGTCTCCAACTCTGTTTCTTTCGCTTGCTCTTTCTTTTCTCTCTCTTTCCTCTCTCTCTCTTTCTTGGCTGTCTCTCATTCTCTGTCTTTCTCTCTCTCTTTCTTGTCTCTCTCTTTTCTCTCCTTCTCTTTCTCTCTCTTTCTCTCTCTTTCTCTCTCTCTTTCTGTCTCTCTCTTTCTCTCTTTCTGTCTCTCCCTCTCTCTCTCTCTTTCTCTCTCTCTCTTTCTTTCCCTCTTTCTCTCTTTCTCTTTCTCTCTCTCTTTCTGTCTCTCTTTCTCTCTTTCTGTCTTCCCTCTCTCTCTCTCTTTCTCTCTCTCTCTTTCTTTCCCTTCTCTTTCTCTCTCTCTTTCTATTTCTCTCTCTCTCTCTCACACACACACTCTCTCTCTTTCTCTCTATCTTTTTCCCTCTCTCTCTCTCTTTCTCTCTCTCTTTTCTCTCTGTCTCTGTCTCTTTCTTTCTCTCTCTCCCTCCTCTCTCTCTCCCTCTCTCTCTCTCCCTCTCTCTCTTTCTTTATCTCTCTTCTCTCTCTCCCTCCCTCCCTCCTCGCCGCCTCTTTATTCTGCACCGAAAGAAATGGCACCTGTTGGTGGTTTTTTTTTTAATCTATGGAGGGTTTGTGGAATGTTTGTGGGATGATTTCGTTTCAGTGTTTCTTTAACAGAAAAAGGGGAAGTGGTTTGGTATCGATTTAAGGCTTGTGTGTATGTATGTGTGTGTGGTGTATGTTTGTGTGTGTTTGTTGTGTAATGTTTATGTGTGTGTTTGTGTTTGTGTGTGTGTGGTTGTGTGTGTGTTTGTTTGTTGTGTAGCGGTATGTGTGTGGTGTGTGTGTGTGTTGTGTGTGTGTGTGTGTGTGTGTGTGTGTGTGTTGTGTTGTGGTATGTGTGTGTGTGTGTCTCGTGTGTGTGTGTGTGTGTGTTGTGTTGTGGTTATGTGTGTGTGTGTTTGTGTCTCGTGTGTGTGTGTGCGTGTGCGTGTGCGTGTGTTTTGTGTGTGTGTGTTTGTGTATGTGTAACGTGTATGTGTGTATTGTGTTGTGTTGTGTTGTGTTGTGTGTGTGTGTATGTTTGTGTGTGTGTGTGTGTGTGGTGTTTGTGTGCGTGTGTGTTGTCTATTTGTGGGTGTGTGTGTGTGTGTTGTGTTGTGTTGTTGTGTTGTGTTGTGTTGTGTTGTGTGTGTGTGTGTGTGTGTGTGTGTGTGTGTGTGGTGTGTGTGTGCGTGTATGTGTGTGTGTGTGTGTTTTGTGTGTGTGTGTGTGTAGGATCTGGATTTTCTGTTATAACGTCTGTATGACAAGGGGAGATTATTAAAATGGTGTTGTGTGACGATCTTAGGATTTTTGTTTTTGAATTCATGTGAAATCATGTGTTTTTTTTAACCAAAAATTTTCAAGGTCACAATTATCTTTTAGGGTCTGGAATTTTGTTTATAACGTCTATATGAAAAGGGAGATTATTAAAATGGTGTGTGACGATCTTAGGATTTTTGTTTTTGGATAGATGTGAAATCAACGTTGTTTTTTTTTTAACCAAAAACATTTTCAAGGTCACAATGATGTTTAGGATCTGGATTTTCTGTTATAACGTTGTATGAAAAGGGAGATTATTAAAATTGGTGTGACGGGTTGTTAGGATTCTTTTTTTTTTGTGGGGGGGGGGGGGGGGGGGGGAGGGGATTTATTTGAAGTCAAGTTTTTTTTTAACCAAACTTTTTTCAAGGTCACAACTGTCTTTTTGGATCTGGATTTTTTTTATAACGTCTGTATTGAAAAGGAAGATTATTGAAATAGTGTGACGATTTTAGGAAATTTTTCTTTTTCAAATTTATCTGTACGCGCCAAGAGAGATAGGAAGATTTATTATGTTATATACATAGTAAACATGGGCTAAGTATAAGAACGTAGCGCGAGGCGGGACGGCAAGAACTTTTATAATGTGAATTCCTTCTGTATGATAACTGTCTATTTTTATATTTTGGATAAATGTTTCGTCACAACGGTTTTTCTTTTCCGTGTGAAATTCAGCATGGTCTCTCTGGTGAGGGTGCGTCGCCACAGTGTAGTGCCACTGTCCTGCCCTATCTCTCTCTCTAGCCATGTTTCTTTGGCTTTACATGTATCTCCGTCCTGCACTGTTTCTTGGTGTTGTCTATTTGGCTTTATCTCTATCATACACCAGTCTCTCTGGTCCTATCTCTCTCTGGTCCTATCTCTCTCTGGTCCTATCTCTCTCTGGTCTATCTCTCTGGTCCTTATCTCTCTCTGGTTCTATCTCTCTCTGGTCCTATCTCTCTTGGTCCTGTATCTCTGGGCCAGCTCTCCCTGGTCCTATATCTCTGACCATATCTCTCTCTGGTCCTATCTCTCTGGCCATATCTCTCTCTGGTCCTATATCTCTGGCCAGCTCTCCTGGTCCTATATCTCTGGCCATATCTCTCCCTGGGTCCTATATCTCTGGCCATATCTCTCCCTGGTCCTATATCTCTGACCATATCTCTCTCTGGTCCTATATCTCTGGCCAGCTCTCCCTGGTCCTATATCTCTGGCCATATCTCTCTCTGGTCCTATATCTCTGGCCATATCTCTCCCTGGTCCTATATCTCTGGCCATATTTCTCCCTGGTCCTATATCTCTGGCGAGCTTCCCTGGTCCTATATCTCTGGCCATATCTCTCTCTGGTCCTATATCTCTGGCCATATCTCTCCCTGGTCCTCTATCTCTGGCCATATCTCTCTCTGGTCCTATCTCTCTGACCATATCTCTATCTGGTCCTATCTCTCTGGCCAGCTCTTCCTGGTCCTATATCTCTGGCCATATATCTCTCTGGTCTATATATCTGACCATATCTCTCTCTGGTCCTATATCTCTGGCCAGCACTCCCTGGTCCTATATCTCTGGCCATATATCTCTCTGGTCCTATCTCTCTGGCCAGCTCTCTCTCTGGTCCTATCTCTCTGACCATATCTCTCTCTGGTCCTATATCTTGACCATATCTCTCTCTGGTCCTATCTTCTGGCCAGCTCTCTCTCTGGTCCTATCTCTCTGGCCAGCTCTCTCTCTGGTCCTATCTCTCTGGCCAGCTCTCTCTCTGGTCCTATCTCTTTGGCCATATCTCTCTCTGGTCCTATCTCTTTGGCCATATCTTCTCTGGTCCTATATCTCTGACCATATCTCTCTCTGGTCCTATATCTCTGGCCATATCTCTCTCTGGTCCTATCTCTTTGGCCATATCTCTCTCTGGTCCTATATCTCTGGCCATATCTCTCCCTGGTCCTATATCTCTGGCCATATCTCTCCCTGGTTCCTATATCTCTGACCATATCTCTCTCTGGTCCTATATCTCTGGCCAGCTCTCCCTGGTCCTATATCTCTGGCCATATCTCTCTCTGGTCCTATATCTCTGGCCATATCTCTCCTGGTCCTATATCTTGGCCATATTTCTCCCTGGTCCTATATCTCTGGCGAGCTCTCCCTGGTCCTATATCTCTGGCCATATCTCTCTCTGGTCCTATATCTCTGGCCATATCTCTCCCTGGTCTCTATCTCTGGCCATATCTCTCTCTGGTCTATCTCTCTGACCATATCTCTATCTGGTCCTATCTCTCTGGCCAGCTCTTCCTGGTCCTATATTCTGGCCATATATCTCTCTGGTCCTATATATCTGACCATATCTCTCTCTGGTCCTATATCTCTGGCCAGCACTCCCTGGTCCTATATCTTGGCCATATATCTCTCTGGTCCTATCTCTCTGGCCAGCTCTCTCTCTGGTCCTATCTCTCTGACCATATCTCTCTCTGGTCCTATATCTCTGACCATATCTCTCTCTGGTCCTATCTCTCTGGCCAGCTCTCTCTCTGGTCCTATCTCTCTGGCCAGCTCTCTCTCTGGTCCTATCTCTCTGGCCAGCTCTCTCTCTGGTCCTATCTCTTTGGCCATATCTCTCTCTGGTCCTATCTCTTTGGCCATATCTCTCTCTGGCCCTATATCTCTGACCATATCTCTCTCTGGTCCTATCTCTTTGGCCATATCTTTCTGTCCCTATCTTTCTGTCCCTATCTCTCTGGCCATATCTCTCTGTCCCTATCTCTCTGGCCATATCTCTCTGTCCCTATCTCTCTGGCCATATCTCTCTGTCCCTATCTCTCTGTCCCTGTCTCTCTGTCCCTATCTCTCTGTCCCTATCTCTCTGGTCCTATCTCTCTGTCCCTATCTCTCTGTCCCTATCTCTCTGTCCCTATCTCTCTGTCCCTATCTCTCTGTCCCTATCTCTCTGTCCCTATCTCTCTGTCCTATCTCTCTGTCCTTATCTCTCTGTCCCTATCTCTCTGTCCTATCTCTCTGTCCCTACTCTCTGTCCCTATCTCTCTGGTCCTATCTCTCTGTCCCAATCTCTCTGTCCCTATCTCTCTGGTCCTATCTCTCTGTCCCTATCTCTCTGTCCATATCTCTCTGTCCCTATCTCTTTGGCCATATCTCTCTGTCCCTATCTCTCTGTCCCTATCTCTCTCTGTCCCTATCTCTCTGTCCTATCTCTCTGGTCCTATCTCTCTGTCCCTATCTCTCTCTGTCCCTATCTCTCTGTCCCTATCTCTCTGGTCCTATCTCTCTGTCCCTATCTCTCTGGTCCTATCTCTCTGGTCCTATCTCTCTGGTCCTATCTCTCTGTCCCTATCTCTCTGGTCCTATCTCTCTGTCCTATCTCTCTGTCCCTATCTCTTGGTTCTATCTCTCTGGTCCTATCTCTCTGGTCCTATCTCTCGCTGGCCCTATCTCTCTGGCCCTACCTCTCTGGCCTATCTCTCTGGTCCTATATCTCTGGTCCTATCTCTCTGGTCCTATCTCTCTGGTCCTATCTCTCTGGTCTATCTCTCTGGTCCTATCTCTCTGTCCCTA
>JAPXFY010001923.1:10000-12500 GCA_030674185.1 Monoplex corrugatus | reverse complement strand
CAACAACAACAACAACAACAAAAACCAAGCAAGCAAGCAAGCAAGCAAGCAAGCAAGCAACCAACCAACCAACCAACCAACCAAGCAACCAAGCAACCAACCAAAACAAAACAAAACAAAGCAAAACAAAACAAAACAAAACAAGACAAACAAAACAAAACAAAACAAAACAAACAAAACAAAGCAAAACGAACAAAATCCAAAACAAGTGTGACTGCCCGCGTTCAAGCAAACAGGAACCAGAAAAAAACACGAAAGAAGAAGACGAACGCGTATTCAATACAACAAGACAAGACAGGCGCAAATTTTCGGCCAACTGGCCTTTGTCAAGCGTAAGATTACAAACAAAAACCAGATACAAAGATTATGAGAAAAAGACTGAAACTTCCCTGCTGCTGGGTCCAATGTCAGAAAAGAAAAGAAAACAAGACAAAACAAAAATGCAAAAATTGAGGGAAAGAATCTGTAGAATCCACTGTCAGGATAAGAGGTGTGTTTTGAAATTGGATTTACAAGCAGAAAGGGTAGGTGTTTGGAGCAGGCAGAGTGGAAGTCTATTCCAGGCTGACGGTCCTGAGACAGCAAAACAACGCTGGCCAACACTTGATAGTTTTAAATCTTGGAACCTGAAGGGAAAGCGTGTCTGAAGCTGAGCTTAGACTTTCAGTCGAAGATGTCTAATGTAAAGAAGCAGAGCAAGCAGCACAGCACAGCACAGCACAGCACAGCACAGCACAGCACAGCACAGCACAGCACAGCACAGCACAACACAGCACAACACAGCACAGCACAGCACAGCACAACACAGCACAGCACAGCACAGCACAACACAGCACAGCACAGCACAGCACAGCACAGCACAGCACAACACAGCACAGCACAGCACAGCACAAACACAGCACAGCACAGCACAACACAGCACAGCACAGCACAGCACAGCACAACACAGCACAACACAACACAGCACAGCACAGCACAGCACAGCACAGCACAACACAACACAGCACAGCACAGCACAGCACAGCACAGCACAGCACAGCACAACACAGCACAGCACAGCACAGCACAGCACAGCACAGCACAGCACAGCACAGCACAACACAACACAGCACAGCACAGCACAACACAGCACAGCACAACACAGCACAGCACAGCACAGCACGCCATTTTGACCCGAAAAAAAGAGTTCTTCTGCAGAGTTCCTGGCACCGTCAGCCTGGAACAGACTTCCCGCTCTGCCTTCGCCTAACACCTGCCCTTCTGACTTTAAATCCAATTTAAAACCCCCACCTGTTTTCTCAATATGAATTCTACAAGTACATCTTTCCCTCAGTCTGTGTGTTAAATATTGTAAGGTGGTCTTTGTCGATTGTATGCATATGCCTGGTGCGTGAGTGTGCTTTGATTTGAATTGTCAAAATTTGGTTCCGTATGAATACTGTAATTATCATCATCATCATCATCATCATCATCATCATCATCATCGTCATCATCATCATCATCATTATTATTATTATTATTATTATTATTATTATTATTATTATTATTATTATTATTATTATTATATTATTATTATTATTATTATTATTATTATTATTATTATTATTATTATTATTATTATTATTATTATTATTATTATTATGTAGTAATTATTACATTTAAAAAAAACTTTTGTGTTATTTTTTGTTTCACAATAAACGTACATCTAACATACAATGAGGCGACGAAGAATGACAACAACAACAAAACTTTACACATATCAAAACACAATGTTGACGCATGAACTCCACATAGTATACAGAATATACATAGTGATATTTTGTACATTGAAAGTTTAAAAATGAACATTAAGGTTTAGCACGTTTCAACATTTCCCCTATCAACCCGTTTAAAAAAACCACAATCCTTTGTTGAACGATAATCAGGCATCAAGGAATAATGTGGTAACAAAAATGATATCAATTCATACAAATTGGACAAACATTGTTCACATCAAAAACAACCTATGACTTATAAAACATATGACTATATTCTAATCAAGGATGGTTTTATTATGTGCATTAATATTCCAGAAACATGTCATGAAGAAATTCTGTCTTCTACAGGGAGAACATTGGCATATAGTTGTTCCACTGATCATTAAAAATGGACAAGTGAAAGTTTATTTTGGCATTATATCGTTCAATTTCGAATCTCTGGTTTAACATTCTATTGAAAGTATGTATATTCGGAACACATTTGTCTATTCTGCGTTTACAGATAGTAATTTTGCAAGCATTATTATAAGATCAATTTTTTCTTCTTCTTTTTTTTTTTTTTTTACATTTTGATCAACACTGAACAACACTAGATTTCGAGTGATTTTTATGTTGAAGGTATTTTGGCATTTTGCGTTGATTAGTTTTTCTGTTAAGTTCCAAAATTTACGGACACAATAACAATTCTTAGTATTGGTAGGATAGAACGCTGATTTAGAAAGAGAGGACATTTTGATAAAGTA
>JAPXFY010001922.1:15000-31120 GCA_030674185.1 Monoplex corrugatus | reverse complement strand
GCGTAAATTTTCAACAATTTGTTCTAGAACCTTTGGTAGAAAAAAGCCAGAACACACACACTGAACGACTTTAACACGAGGATAGGTGTTTTTACACTATTTCGGTATAGTGAATTGTGCAGAAGAACAGGGTCGTATGAGCAAAGGTTTCCCCAGAGAGAAACATTGATGTGTGGTACTGAAACCTATTCGAAGAATGGAGTTTCGTATGGAAGTGCATCAGTGTGCGGGAAAGTTGTGTTTTTTTCCTCTTTGTGTGCTTTTCTGATTCTTACCAACAATGCTTCAATTAACATCAGGAAGAGAGTCCTTGAATGTCATATAGAACCGATAATGTTATGCAGTTGTGACGTGGACGTCAACACGCAAAGTCAGAACAAGATTGAGGCAGCCCAGAGTGATTTCTGAAAAGAATGTTGAGATTTCCGGGGCGCAAAGAAAAAAAGTAGACAGTCTTGAGGAGGCAGACAAAAGAAGATCATTATAAGGAAGATCGGAAAAGACAAGCATATTTATAGGCATCTATGGGGAAAGGGGAAAGAGCCCCGGTAAAAGGGGGAGAAAAATTTGAAGGGCTTGAGGGTGGTGAGGACGAGGGGTGGAAATGTGCTTGCGGCAACAATGGAAAAAACACATATGGAGGGCCCTGATCGCCCAATCCTGCGGCGGGCAATGATGTGATGATTATGTGATGCTTTTCGGGATGACAAAAAAAAAAAGTGCGGAAAAATTTTTCCGAGTAAACTTATGGGAAAGTTCATTTCCTTTTTTAAAGTGGTATCTCTTCTATTTTTTCCATGTCTGGTTCTTTGTGATTGATTTTTGGTAAATTTTTCTCTTTTTTTTTTAATTTTGGTCAAATCTGAGGGTTTTTGGGGTTTATAACTATGCCTTTGGATGGGACCTCATTTGGGTTTTCGTCAATACCAAAATCCCATTTTTTTATAAACGGACAGGGATGATGCATAAACTTTACTTTTTTCTTTTGAAGGGGTGAAAAGTGTGCAAAACATGGTTTAAAAAAGGGAAAGGAAAGAATGGAAAACCTTGTTTAAAAATGCATACCTTCAAATTATAAAAAGTGCGAAAAGTTTGGGGGTGAGGATGTTTTTCTTTTGTTTTTGTTTGTATTTTTTGTTTTTTTTTTTTTTTGGGTTTGTTGTTTTGTTTTGTTTTGTTTGTTTGTTTGTTTGTTTGTTTTTTTTCTTTTCTTTTTTTAAAGTAGTAATTTGGTTAGACATTCACCGACCAGTAACTAAGCTCGAGGTTCCAGGGTTTCTTTTTCGTTGAGGCCTTGATTTTTCCACTAATTTTGACCAGAAAATCAAACTGAACGTCTAGTCCTTTCGAAGGGTATGAAAATTACTCTTTCTCTGGCCTGCACACACTAAACGATCCTACGGCAGTTGAAAATTGTGAAGACCTGGGTATTCGCCCGTCTGCCATAGGATTAAAATATCAGAGAGATAGGTTGATTTCCCAGGCCCCTCCCTTTGATCTTTCTTGCCTTCCTGTAGGTCTTGGTTAAAAGAACTTTTTTTGAAGGGTGGCACTGCACAATGGCGACGCTGTCAATGGGAAGCCAGCCCGTGTTTCTCATCGTAAAATCAATTCTGACAACAACAACAACAACAAAAGGAATAGAAAAGAAAAGAAAGAAAGAAAGGAAAGATAAAGAAAAAAGACGAAAGAAATTAACATGAACATGAAATTGAAAATATAATTTTTTTCACGACGAAACATAGGGGTTTTTTTTCTCCATGTTATGTATTGTTCCTGTTGCTGTTGTTCAGGAGAGGTTGCTTTGTTTGTTTGTATTGTTTTGTTGTTGTTGTTGTTGTTGTTGTTTTGTTTTCTTTTGCTTTGTTTATTGTTGCTGTTGTTCTAGAATGTTTCCAATAAAGTCGAGTAAAAATCATTCTCACTTTGTAAAAACCAAGATTTGTGTGTGTGTGTGTGTGTGTGTGTGTGTGTGTGTGTGTGTGTGTGTGTGTGTGTGTGTGTGTGTGTGTGTGTGTGTGTGTGTGTGTATGTGTGACAGAGAGAGAGAGAGAGGTAGAGGAATAAGAAAATAACAAGAACGTGTGCAGTTGTAGTTCATATCCTGTCGTCGTCCAGAAAGGATTTAGCATGAAGACATAAAATAATACATTTGAAATTCACAAATACTGAGAAAGAGATGGGGGGGGGGGAGAGAAAGAGGGATGCAGAGAGGGATAACAAGAACACTGTTTGTTTTCGAGGGTAGTGGCATAAGCACATAAATGCTTTTTTTTTTTTTTTTTTTTTTTTGAGTGAGGGAGAAAGAAAGAGAGAGAGAGAGAGAGAGAGACAACCAGACAGACAGACAGAGAAAGAGAGAACCAGACAGACAGACAGACAGCAGAGAACCAGACACAGACAGACAGACAGACAGTCAGAGAAAGAACCAGACAGACAGACACAGAAGAGTGAGAGAGAGTGAGAGAGAGAGAGAGAGAGAACCAGACAAACAGCCAGCCAGACAGAGAACCAGACAGACAGGCAGACAGACAGACAGAGAACCAGATAGACAGACAGACAGACAGAGCGAGGAAGAGAAACAAGTACAAATTCTGTTTACGTGGGTATGAAAAACGCAAAGTATTTGCTTTTTTCACATCCAGCCCTCACCCAAAGTGGTCGATATTACGCCATACACAAATTAATTATACATTAGATAATACTGGCATTCTAACAAAGCAAACATTAAGCATTTGCTCAAAGAAATAGATCTGAAGTTTTTCTGATATGCAGTTAAGTACTATAAAAATGAATGAATCAGTGATTCATTTGTTTGCTAGATAGGAGAAACGCTGATTAATCAGTTGTCAAAAAAAATAACTCTTCCTTATTATTGTGAAATATAAACACCTTGGCGTGGTTTTTTGCTTTGTTTTGCTTTGTTTTGTTTTGTTTTTGTTTTTTGTTTTGTTTTGTAGAGTGAGAGAATGAGACAGGAAAAAACCCAGCAGTTGCGCTGAAGAAGTCGGCTGGATCGCCGATGAAAGCTACGCAGTAAGTAGCTTTTTTGTCACTGAGAGACAGGTTCAGCCAGGTAGTCATTATAGGAAAAAAGGAGACAGACAGACAGACACGTGAGAGAGAGAGAGAGACAGAGAGAGACAGAGAGAGAGAGAGAGAGGTTTTAAAACAAGAACACCAACAAACAACGTGAAAGATTCTCTTACCTGCATCTGTTGATAGAAAGATCCTACTTCATGATGTGGCCTCTTCGAACCAAATTGACGCAGTCTTCTCGGCACTGACACCACAATTGTCTGATCAGAAACATTAGATTACAGTATAGATCAGTCTACCAGACTCAGGCACTTTGTTCCAAGAATTTTGCAGCAAACTCTGTTAGATTTAGTCGGCAATACACATTGATGCGACGTAGGCCTTCTTCGTTTCAGATTTGGTCTTCCAAAATAACCATTCTAACAGATTTTAAACCTGCAGCTGTGCTAACAACAGGAGGACAGGAATAATTCCTGATATGTTTCATTCTCCATTCAACACGCATCGTTTGGCAGCAAACAATAAATGACTGTCAAGAGTTTATATGCAGGCGGGCCGCAAGGCTACCCATCAATTTGGGTAATTTTTCTCTTGAAACAGTGAGTGCGCTGGAACCAAAGCATCAATGCGGTGATTGCACATGCCTAAATCATATTTCCAGATCTATTGCTTGCAGCGATTGCACATACCTAAACATTATTTCCAGATCTATGTGTTATGCGGCGATTGCACATGCCTAAATCATTATTTCCAGATCTATGTGGCTATGCGGCGATTGCACATGCCTAAATCATTATTTCCAGATCTATGTGGCTATGCGGCGATTGCACATGCCTAAATCATTATTTCCAGATCTATGTGCTATGCGGCGATTGCACATACCTAAATCATTATTTCCAGATCTATGTGGCTATGCGGCGATTGCACATGCCTAAATCATTATTTCCAGATCTATGTGGCTATGCGGCGATTGCACATGCCTAAATCATTATTTCCAGATCTATGTGGCTATGCGGCGATTGCACATGCCTAAATCATTATTTCCAGATCTATGTGGCTATGCGGCGATTGCACATGCCTAAATCATTATTTCCAGATCTATGTGGCTATGCGGCGATTGCACATGCCTAAATCATTATTTCCAGATCTATGTGGCTATGCGGCGATTGCACATGCCTAAATCATTATTTCCAGATCTATGTGGCTATGCGGCGATTGCACATGCCTAAATCATTATTTCCAGATCTATGTGGCTATGCGGCGATTGCACATGCCTAAATCATTATTTCCAGATCTATGTGCTTGCCGACTGTTCACCGAAGCATTCAGATTTTCACTCTGATCACTGCTTCTTTTTATTGGTGTTGTTTGTTTTTTTGTTTTTGTTTTTGTTTTTCCATATTTAAATCTTGCCACACCTAACTACTGGGCCTAATACATCTTTCGACTTTGTAGATGTCCACTGCATCGCTGCATTATTTCCAAAACAACAGTAAATTGTAGAACTAACACATTTCACAGTCTCCCATTTACTGATTTAGATTTGAACAATTTCTACGCCAGCCTGTTTGAAGTGTTTCTTGCGCTATCGCTTCAAAATATTGGAAAACAGTATTGGTCACTGCTACTAAAAATTCATTTTCCACAATAGTCTTTTTCAAACAGCGAGACAATCGAAATTTTCGTGCCGCTTGTCAACTCTTTGCTATTATTTCATTTGACACCTTAAATTAATCAGTTCACAGACTCACAAGATACGGCTCTGCCAACATACGTCTGCTTCTGTATGAAAGTGAAGTGCGAGTACTTCCCCTTTACCCGCATTTGCGAGCACGCTCAATGAAAATCAATGCTTTCCGTTTATTAAACTGCCCTTAACACCACTGAAAAGAGGCTTTTTTTATAAGACAGTGGGCTGTGTAGTAAATAATGAACTCCTTTGACATACCGTTAATGTTCTTTTAAGCAGCAGTTTCATGCTTTTATGTTTCCGTTAGATTGTTTTTAAGTTTTAATAATAACACCGACATAGAGCATAGGACACCAGAGTGAAGCAATTTACATTCAGTTAAAAGAACTCAAAATTGACAAAATATGCGGCCTACGCCTCCTAGACTTGGGTTTGCCTTTGCACACCACACCAAATCAAACCAAACAAAAATCACACCAATCAAACCAAACAAAACCCAATCCAATCCAAACCAAACCAAATGATTTCAAATTAAAACCAAACCAAAGTAAACCAAGCAAAAGTTAAGCTTAATCAAATAAAACCCAAGCCACCATAAATAAAGAAAAAAAACCAAGGTTTCGAACACAGCCAGGACACATGAACGAAATCATAGCAGAAAAGCAGTCCATGGTTTGATTATAATGCTACCTGATAGGTCAGCAAACGCAGGGTCTGGAGTTTTCAATTTGTTCAGGAGGGAGCCATCGCACTCAAACAGTTTCTATATGCGCTCCATCCAAATGTGCCGGCAGTTAGCTGCCAGATTCTTAAACCTGTGTAAAAACCGAAACACTGGCGAAATCTTAAATCGGGGAGAACAAGGTTTATGAAACGTTAATACCACAAGAATAATTGGACCATTAACCCTTCAACTCCTGCTCCCTATTTACCAACTGCAAAAACAGTCCTTTGACTCCCTTTCCATTTCCACTGGCTTCCCGCAGGAAACTGGTGGAAAGGGGAAGGGAGACAAAGGGTTAAGTTTTTGTTTTGCCAGTATGGTTGACAATGCAGGATGGTGATGGATATGGTGTGGGAGTCAAAGGGTTAAGATGGGCAGTGAAAAAGCCAACTGATATGTTGCAGGATGGGACTGAACTCGAAATATGAGATCCTGAGTCCACGGCTTTATCGACAGGGGCCGGCCAGCTGGAGTAAAAACTAACCGATCTGAGGATCAAACTCTATACCCCTGTGTGTCCGTGTGATCAGTATGGTGACCCAACCAACGATGATGACAGAGCCACAAAAACAAACAAACAAACAAATCTGGGGCCCTCCTGAGGGCCCAACCTACCACCGCTGTGTTTTCAGCTCTAACCACTATATATATATATATTATCACTCCAATGAACACCCCCACCCCCACCCCCACCCACCCCCGTGGGGATGCCGGGGGTTCTTTCAGTATAAACAGTATCCCCACTTTCTGAAAATTCTGTGCTAGAAATTTCATCTTCTCTTTTCTGTCACTCTCTTTGTTTCTGTCTTCCTCTTTTGTTTCTGTCATTTTTTCCCATCATTTTCTGCCTTGCTGGTCCATTCATCCGTACGTTTTCGATAAAGTCTTACTTACTTTTTCTTTGGATTGATGATTGGGTACATGTATTAAGTGCATTTTTGGCTCTAGGGAGGTGAGAGATGCGGAAGCAATTTTTAGATAATTTATATCCGTTTTTAATATGTTTTGGTGTCCTAAGGTATGCTTAAATTAGTATTCAGGTGTGGGGATTTTTTTGTTTTTGTTTTTGTTTTTTTTGAATACCCTGTGCGATAAATTGGACGGAGTGGTCAAAGCCAGGGGCATGTCCTTAGATTATATGCCCGAATGCATTGATATGTGTGCTTGATTTTCTTTTCCTTTTTTTTTTTCTGTTGAAGTTTTGTGTGTTTTCAAACGGTTATAGCCCTGACATGGCTCTACGCAGTCGGTTGGGTTTTAAACAACAATAACAATAACAGTCCTGTGAAATAGGGAGGAAGGGGGACCACAGTTACGTCGGGAATCGAACGTGGGACGCTGTCGTTTTCCTAGGAGGGTGGTGTTACCTTCAATGCCACCACTCCACCATCATTTCATCTCCAGAGAGGACAAACAGCGAAATAATGCAGCCTTAATTTCTAGCTGTAATCAATAATAAAGGCGGCCGGCCCTTAATAGCATCCAGTGTGAAAAAGCATGTGGACTCGATGAGATACCAGCAGAAGTATGGAAAATAGAGGAATTTCACAGGAACCAGAAAAACACGAAAATAGAATCAGAACGCGTATTTAATCAATACAACCAAACAAGACATGCTCAAATTTTCGATCAATTGGCCTTTGTCAAGCGTAAATATAGATTCACAAACGACAAATACAAAAATTAGGAGAAAAAGACTGAAACTTCCCTGCTGGATGAAGTAGCAGCGAAATTTTAGTCTTTTTCTCTTATTTTTTGTATCTGTGATTTTCTGCGTAGAAAGCAATTGTAGAAAGCAATGGTAAGAATCAGAAAAGCACATGAAAGAAAAGAAAAAAAAAGAAAAAACAAAAACAAAAAACAAAAAAAACCTTTCCTGCCACACTGATGCACTTCCATAAGAAACTCCATTCTTTGACATAGGTTCAATACCACACGTAGTCAATGTTTCTGCTCTGTTTAAACCTTTGCTCAGTACGACCCGTGTTCTTCTGCACAATTCTACTATACCGAAATAGTGTAAATGCATGCTATCCTCGTGTTAAATTCAGTTCAGTGTGTTGTGTTCTGTGCTATTCTCTACCATAAGGTTTTAGAACAAATTGTTGAAAATTCACGCTGTTCTCATGTTGCAAGCGTGTAAGTTAGTGTAGAATGTTGTGTGTTCTTCTGTGTAATTCAAGAATGAAATAACACACACTGTTTACGTGTTAACGTTGGTCCAGCACAATCGTTTTGGAGTGTATTCTGTGAGATTCTAGACAGTGCTGTTGGTTTATAGTGGACAGCTGGGGGCCCTGGGTGAGAGAGGCGAGAAAAGCACTGAGAAATAATCAGTGGTGTTAGTTTGACACAATATTTTGCTGAGGCACTACAGTTAGACATATGGATGTACATGTACGTATATATATATGTTATATATATATATATATATATATATATATATATATATACACACACACACATACATACACACACTATGTCGATGTATATATACATATATGTATGTGTACATGTGCATGTATATATGTGTATGTATGTATGTATATGTGTGTATACACGTATACATACATATATGTATATGTATATATACACATACATATGTATAATATATATGTATATATAAATGTATATATATATGTGTATGTATATATACACATGTATGTGTATGTGGATGTATGTTTGTATGTGGATGTGTGTGTATACGTATGTGTATGTATATCTATATATACTCGTATGTGTGTGTATATATATATATATATAGATTGCAACGAATGCTTGTTTTTCTACATTTTGTTAGATCTGTTCTTTATGCATTGTATACATTTCAAGGTGTCTGTGAATGTTATGTAAATGAAAATGAATGAAAACAAGTTTTAAAAAAATGCTGAGGCTCTGTGTATGTGTTTCAGGATGTTTTGATGCTTTTCTGACTGACTTTGCTGCTGGTATGATAATGAATAAATTTCATCTTCAGACATTCGTATTATTATGTCCTCGTTGCTTGGCTGTGGGCTGAAAGCAGAGAGAAATCAAAAACAAGTATGACCGCCCGCCTTCCAGCAAACTGGAAAAAACAAACAAACAAAAAAGCGAATAATAAAACCAAAACCAAACCAAAACAACAACAACAACAAACAAACAAACAAACAAAAAGGAAAATAGAATCAGAACGCGTATTTAATATAACCAGACAAGACAGGCGCAAATTATCGACCAATTGGCCTCAGTCAAGCGTAAATGTAAGATCACATACGAACAAACACCAGAGACAAAAAATTAGGAGAAAAAGTCAAAAACTTCCTTGATGCTTTGTCCCGTTTGAATTTGTTGTTTGTACGTTTGTGATCTTACATGTACGCTTGACAAAGGCCAGTTGGCCGAAAATTTGTCTTGTCTGGTTGTATCAAATATGCGTTCTGATTCTATTTTCATGGGTTTTTTTTTCTTGGTTCCTGAAGGCAGAGAGATGAAAAGAACTTAATCATCAAGTCTACCACAGTTTCCATATTTTGAGCGAATGACTTTTGACTCTGTAAAATACTGACACTACCAGAGCCTGCCAGGATTCGAACCTGGAATCCTCTTAAAAAAAGAAACTGGCCCACGTGAGGGTCGAACCCACAACCTCCGCGTTATCAGCACGGCGCTTTAACCAACTGAGCAAGCTAGTGGGCCTCTGACCCTACCAGAATGACTGGAGCTGTAGGACGGGTAACGAGCAAGCCAACTATTATATATACATGTAGAGTGTGTGTGTGTGTGTGTGTGCGTGTGCGTGTGCGTGTGCGTGTGCGCGTGTGTGTGTGTGTGTGTATGTGAGTGTGTGTGTGTGTGCGCGTGCGCGCGTGTGCGTGTGCGTGTGCGTGTGAGTGTGTGCATGTGTATTCAAACTATTTAACGATTAACCAGATGTGAGACTTATTTGAAAGTATCAAAAGAATAAGAACAATTCTGAAAACAAACAAACAAAACAACAAAAAGGAATAGAAAAGAAAAGAAAGAAAGAAAAGATAAAGAAAGAGACAAAAGAAATTAACATGAACATGAAATTGAAAATATTTTTTTTTCACGACGAAATTAGGTGTGTTTTTTTTTCATGTTATGTATTGTTCCTGTTGCTGTTGTTCAGGAGAGGTTGCTTTGTTTGCTTGTATTGTTTTTTTGTTGTTGTTGTTCTTGTTGTTTTATTTTGCTGTGTGTATTGTTGTTTTTGTAGATTTTTTCCAATAAAGTCGAGTAAAATCATTCTCACTTTGGAAAAACCAAGATTTGCAAAAACACATAAATACATGAATGGAAATAAAATATAAAAGCAAAAGACACAACCTACTGTCCTTCTCTTGGGTACAAGAAAACGTATTACACAAAATTTATTTACTCTGCCTAGTAATACAACTATGGATGTCGTTTTTGTTTCGTTTTGTTTTTATTTTTGTTGTTTGTTTGTTTGTTTGTTTGTTTGTAGTATGTGAATTTTATATATTTTAGTTTAACTTTAAAATAGTTACCTACAGCGGGAATTTCCGTTTTCACACCACTTCATATCATCACTGTTCTTTTCCATCTGACCTGCATGAGGCCCATTAGCTCAGTTGGTTAGAGCGCCGTGCTGATAACGCGGAGGTCGTGGGTTCGACCCCCATGTGGGCCAGTGTTTTTTTTGTTTTGTTTTGTTTTTGTTTTCTTTCAAGGAATTCTTGAATTCTTTTCCATTGTATGGCATCTGCAGTGTTTAGACATAACCATTTTTTATGGAAGCTTTCTTTTAGCACAATGACTCTGGATGAAGGGCTGAAGAAAGCCAAACAAACATGTGACTTTACAAACACAGACAACAAACAAACAAGCAAGCAAAAACACTATTTCTTGTTATCTTGATAAAACTGTCAATAGATGGTGGTATGAAAAGATCATAAAAGAAAATGAGCAAACAAAGAAAAACAAGATGACTATGATTTGCCATACATTAACAAAGAAACATAACAATTTAACAAGCTCAGTCATTCTTTCCATGATATGCATACATGCATACATGCACATATACATGCATGTATACATACATACATACATAAATACATACACAGATACAAACACACACACATACACATACATTTTTAATACATATATATATATATATATATATATATATATATTATATATATATATATTATATATTAATATAGGTACATATGTATACATGTATATTTTAATAAAGCCCAAACCCAAAACTCACTCTTAATATGTCTGAGTAAGGTGAACACAAATACATCATGCTCATGGTATCCTGATAATTCAACATATTACAATACATTTAATTGGGGTTTTTTTCTGTATGTCCATAATTATATTTTAATGAAATCATGAAAAAGTATATCCCTACATGATGATGTAATGATGTAATGTGCAGTCTATGAAGCACAATCAAATTATGTGCACTTAAATGTCGCCATAGAAAGCGCATATGCACATGCTTGTATGTTAAATCATAGAAAAACCCAGACCTTCCCACAGAGTCCTAAAATATTAACGGTGATATTGAAATGTAGTCATACAGACAAATAGGGTCGATATAATATATAAACTTTACATTCCATTTTAATAAAAAGGCAAAAAAATTATCACAAAATTAAATGTGGTAAAACATAGGAAAAAAGACAAACATTTACTTCAACAGTGACAGGTCTAAAAAAAACAAAAGAAAACAAAAAGACAACCAACCAACAAACAAAAACATATGGTAACCCCAACAGCTGTTGGGGAGCAAGATTTATTTTTCTTTATAATTCACTTTAGTAATTCGTTTACTATTTGAAACACATAGGCCTACTTTTTTTCATACACGGTTCTTGCTTTTAATTAAGACAGGTTGCTTGGTTTGTTTTGTTGGATTTGCTTCTTGTTGTTTTCCTTTTGCTGTTGTCATTTCTTTCTTCCTTTTAATATATTTTCCCTCATTTCGTTCATATTATGAAAAAAATCAGGTCAACTAAAACCATCCTCACTTTCAATACTTTGCACTTCGTGTAATTTTAGTAACTGCAGGTAGATTACACTTTCTTGGCCCACAAAGGGAAAACGTGAGGTTGTTATCTTGACAGTGACGAGAACAAAGAAAGAGAAAGACAAAGACAAGGACACAAAAATGACATTTACTGGACAGAATTGTCTACACTGAATACAACTGAAACAAAATAGATAACTATAAGAGACATGACGCTGGGGGTGGGAGTGCAGGAGGGGGACCGCTTGTGTCGTTTTGGACCAGACAATTAACTGTGTAGTGAATCAGGTCTTTTCTGTTTGTTTGACTTTGTCAGTACAAGGTTGACTAACTACTGTTATCTCTCATGGGGGTGGAAAAAACAATAATAATAATAATTAATAATTACAATATTTATATAGCGCAAAATCTCGATAAAAATCAAATCTAAGCGCTGAACATACACTTACGCACGCGCGCACACACACGCACACACACACGCACACATGGCTATAAATGGGGAAAAAGAATAAAAGCAATGGAAAATTATAGAGAGCATATTATATACAAATATATATTACAATGTGATTCCCCTCCGAGTGGAGACAGGCTACAGAGGGGGGTTGAGTGAGGTCAGGATTTTATGCAGAGGAGAAAAGGTGAGTTTTGAGAGCGGACTTGAAGGAGACAAAAGTAGGTTGCTGACGGACAACCCCAATTAAATGTATTGTAATATGTCCATGTTCCAGGAAAGTGGACTAGAAACAGAGAAGGCTCGTGGACCATAGGTATTGAGCTTGGTGCGTGGAAAACGAAAAGTCAGAGGATCGGAGGCAGAGCGCAGGGTAAGTGAGGGAACATAGATCTCAAGTAGGCTTGACAGGTAATCGGGGGCTGCGTTATTGAGGCTTTTGTAGCACATGGTGTCTAGTTTGTACTGTATGCGCTTTGATACAGGGAGCCAGTAAAGTTGTGCCAGGAGAGGAGATATGTGGTCAGCTTTTTTCTCTTTGAGTACAAGGCGTGCATTTCTCTACCCCTGGTCCAAACGACAAATTCCCGCATTATCAATTCCTTGTGTGATCACTATTGTTTTCGATCAATTGTGCGTGAGGCCCATTAGCTCAGTTGGTTAGAGCGCCGTGCTGATAACGCGGAGGTCGTGGGTTCGACCCCCATGTGGGCCAGTTTTTTTCTTTTTTTTTCTTTTTTTTTCTTCAAGGAATTCTTGATTCTTTTCCATTATATGGCTAAACGCAGAGGTCGTACGTTCAACCCCCATGTGGGCAAGGTTTTTTTTCAAGGAATTCATGAATCCTTTTCTGTTGTATGGCATCTGCAGTGTTTAGTCAAAAATAGTATCAGATGAAGGACCACAGCCCAAAGTACTTTCCAGGATTGCCCAGACCACAGCTGCAATGACCAAGCTAAAAGTCATCTGGAACAACAAGAATATCACTATCGGCTCCAAGATCAGACTGATGCGTTCCCTTGTCATGTCAATATTTTTCTATGCATGCGAAACATGGACCATAACAGCAGACGTTGAAAGAAGGATACAGGCAATGGAGATGAGATGCTTCCGCAAACTCCTTGGTGTCTCGCACAAAGATCATATAACCAATAAAGAAGTGAAAACTCGAATCGAAAACGCCATCCTGACTTCAGTGAAAAGACGCAAACTGAGGTGGTACGGGCACGTCACACGATCATCTGGACTGGCCAAGACCGTCTTGCAGGGAACAGTTCAGGGAGGGAGACGAAGAGGCAGACAGAGTAAAAGATGGGAAGACAATATCAGAGAGTGGACTGGCCTTGAATGGAACATCATTCTGCGGAAAGCTGAGGACCGTGAGGAGTGGAGGAAGTTGGTTGCAAAATCTTCAGTGGTGCCCCAACGGTCAACCAGACTACAGGACTGATGATGATGATGATGATGATTTTTACGGATCTATTTTTACCACAATGACTCTGGATGATGGGCTGCAGAAAGCCAAACAACAAAAACATGACTTGACAAACAAACACACATAATTAACAAACAAGGAAGCAGAAAGCAGTATCTCATGTTATCTTGATCACAATGTAAATTGATGGTACTATGATGAGATCATAAAAGAAAACGAGCAAACAAAGAAAAACAACATGACTATGACTTGCCATACATTAGCAAAGAAACAAAACAATTTAACAAGCTCAGTCATTCTTTCCATGATATGCATACATACATACATGCATGCCTACATACATACATACATACATACATACATACATACATACATATATACATATATACATACATACATATATACATATATACATATATACATACATACATAAGTACGTACATACGTACGTACAGATGTACATACGTCCATACATGTATGCATGCACACATACATACATACATACATACACACACATACATATATACATACATACATACATACATGCATACATACATGCATACATACATACATGCTACATACATCTACATACATTACATACATACATACATACATACATACATACATACATACATACATACATACATACATACGTACATACTTACATACATGCATGCATGCATACATACACATCGACATACATACACAGATACACACACACATTTTTTAATGTATTCATTGCTTATATATGGGTACATGTATATTTTTACAATAAAGCTCAAACCCAGAACTCACTCTTAATATGTCTGAGTAAGGTGAACGTAAATACATCATGCTCATGGTATGCTGTCAATTCAACATAAGACAATAAATTTGAATGGCTTTTTTCTGTATGTGCGTAATCATATTGAATGAAGTCATGAAAACGTATATCTCTATATGATGACGCAATGATGTAATGTGCAGTCTATGAAGTACAATCAAATTATGTTCATTTAAATGTTGCCATAGAAAACGCATTTCCACATGTTTGTACATTAAATCATAGAAAAAATTCAGTCCTTCCCACAGAGTCCTAACACATTACTGAAATGTCAACATACAGACAAAGGGGATCGATACAATGCATAACTTAACATTCTATTTCAATAAAAAGGCTAACAAAAAATTATCACAAACTTAAATGTAAAACAGGAAAAAAAGACAAAAATTCACTTCAACAGTGACAGATCTATTAAATAAAATAAAAAACAAAAAACAAAACCACGAAAACATACGTAGCAACCCCAACAGTTGTTGGGGAGCGGTTCTTATTTTTCTTTGTAATTCACTTTAGTAATTCTTTTACCGTTTGAAACACAGATGTTTTTTCATACACTGTTCCTGCTTTTAATCAAGAAGGTTGTTTGGTTTGTTTTGTTGAATTTGCTTCTTCTTGTTGTTCTTGTTGCTATTGTCATTTCTTTCTTCCTTTAATACATTTTCCCCCATTTCGTTCATATTATGAAAAGAAAATCAGGTCGACTGAAAACCACTCTCACTTTGCAAAAATCAGATTTTGTGAAAATGAATTAATAAATAAAACATCGAAAATAAATAGGGGTCAAACGGGTGAGTGGGATGCTAATGCCTAACTAGATGGTCCAACATTCCCCTCCACAAGAAATGATTTACCCACACCACCACAGACCCAATTCCAATACTTCCCACTTTGTGTACTTACAGTAACTGCAGGTAGACTACACTTTCTCAGCCCACAGGGGAAACTTGAGGTTGTTTCTTTTACAATGACGAGAACAAAAAAAGAGAAAGACAAAGACAAGGACACAAAAATGACATCCACTGGAGAGAATTGTCTACACTGAATACAACTGAAACAGAATAGATAACTATAAGGGACACGACGCTGGGAGTGGGAGTGCAGGAGGGGGACTGCTTGTGTCGTTTTGAACCAGACAATTCATTGTGTAGTGGATCAGGTCTTTTCTATTTGTTTGACTTTGTCAGTAACAGATGTTATCTCTCATGGGAGGAGGAAAAAACGTACCTGCATTTCTCTACTTAGTAATGCAATCCCTGGTCAAAACGACAAATTCCCGCATTATCAACTCCTTGTGTGATCACAGTTGTTTTCGATCAATTGTGCGTGAGGCCCATTAGCTCAGTTGGTTAGAGCGCCGTGCTGATAACGCGGAGGTCGTGGTTCGACCCCCATGTGGGCCAGGTCTTTTTTTTTCCTTTCAAGGAATTCTTGAATTCCTTTCTATTATATGGCATCTGCAGTGTTTACACATAACTAGTTTTATGGAAGTTTTTTTTTTTACCACAATGACTCTGGATGAAGGGCTGAAGAAAGCCAAACAAACATCACTTGGCAAACAAACACAGACAACAAAGAAACAAGCTTATAGTAACTGCAGGTAGACTACACTTTCTCGGCACCCAAAAGTCTCTTGAGATGGGGAAAGGAGAGAGGTATACGACCTATAAAACATTAAGATGATACCACCAGAATGACACAAGCATTAACACAGGCAGCAAACAGGCCAGATTTATATTGCAGGTTGGGACTGGCTGGTATCAAGACGTCAAATTTTGAGTCCGTTGCTCTATCGCAACAATCAACCAACCACCTTCACAAGGTGTTGACACTGACAAGGACAGGGTGTAGATGACTACTCTGTGTCGTGTGTCTAATGATTAATTAGCAGAAGAAATTTTCAAGATCCATTTCGCGCAGCAAGCTCTAACAATTTTAAAACAGGTTACGCGTGGTT
>JAPXFY010001922.1:0-10000 GCA_030674185.1 Monoplex corrugatus | reverse complement strand
TTGGCTTGTTCGTTACCCGTCCTACAGTTCCAGTCATTCTGGTAGGGTCAGAGGCCCATTAGCTCAGTTGGTTAGAGCGCCGTGCTGATAACGCGGAGGTCGTGGGTTCGACCCCCATGTGGGCCATTTTTTTTTTTTTTTTTTTTTAGAAGATTCCAGGTTCGAATCCAGGCAGGCTCTGGTTGTGTCAGTGTTTTACAGAGTCAAAAGTCATTCGCTTAAAGTATGGAAAGTGTGGCAGACTTGATGACTAAGTTCTTTTAATCTCTCTGCCTTCAGGTACCAGGAAAACACGAAAATAGAATCAGAACGCGTATTTAATACAACCAGACAGGACAGGCGCAAATTTTCAGCCAACTGTTCGTTTGTGATCCTACATTTACGTTTGACAAAGGCCAGTTCGCCGAAAATTTGCGCCTTTGTCTTGTTCCTGTTTGCTTGAAGGCGAGAGGTCACACTTGTTTGAATTTGTATCTGCTTTCAGCTCACAGCCAAACAACGAGGACATTATAATGCGAGGGTCTGAAGATGAAATTTATTCATTATCAAAACAGCAGCAAAGTCAGGCAGACAAGCATCAAAATATCTTGAAACACATATCCAAAGCCTCAGCAAAATATATATAGTGTCAAACTAGCACCAGAGCAATGATTATTTCTCAGAGCTTTTCTCTCTATCATTTTATATATATTATATATATATAAATCAACAGCACTGTCTAGAATCTCACAGAATACACTCCAAAACGAATGTACTGGACCAACGTTAACACGTAAACAACGTGTGTTATTTCATCCTTAAATTACAGGGATAAACACACAACATCCTACGCTAACTTATACGCTTGTAACATGAGAACAGCGTGAATTTTCAACAATTTGTTCTAGAACCTTATGGTAGAGAAAAGCACAGAACACAACACACTGAACTGACTTTAACACGAGGATAGTGTTGTTACACTATTTCGGTATAGTAGAATTGTGCAGAAGAACACGGGTCGTACTGAGCAAAGGTTTACCCAGAGCAGAAACATTGACTACGTGTGGTACTGAACCTATTCGAAGAATGGAGTTTCGTATGGAAGTGCATCAGTGTGCCAGGAAAGTTGTGTTTTTTTCCTCTTTCGTGTGCTTTTCTGATTCTTACCAACAAATGCTATCAATTAACATCAGGAAGAGAGTCCTTGAATGTCATATAGAACCGATAATGTTATGCAGTTGTGAGGCGTGGACAGTCAACACGCAAAGTCAGAACAAGATTGAGGCAGCCCAGATGTGATTTCTGAGAAGAATGTTGAGATTTCCATGGACAGCAAAGAAAACAAGCTAGACAGTCTTGATGGAGGCAGACACAAGAAGATCATTGATAAGGAAGATCAGGAAAAGACAAGCATCATTTATAGGCCACTCTATGAGGAAAGGGGAATTAGAGCACCTGGTCACAAAGGAAAGCTGGAGGAAAAGAGAACACCAGGTAGACCCAGGGAGAAAATATTTGAGAGACTTGCAGGGTGGCTGAGGACAGAGAGGGTGGAAGATGTGCTTGCGGCAACAATGGAAAGACACATATGGAGGGCCATGATCGCCAATACCATGCAGCAGGGCACATGATGATGATGATTATGATGATGCTTTTCGGGATGACATAACAAAAAAGCTGCAGGAAAATTCTTTCCGAGTAAACTTACTGGGAAAGTTCATTTCCTTTTTTAAAGTGGTATCTCTTCTAATTCTTCCATGTCTGTGTTCTTTGTGATTGATTTTTGGTAATTGTTCTCTTTTTTTTTTACATTTTGGTCAAATCTGAGGGATTTTAGGGATTTATAACTATGCCCTTTGGACTGGGACCTCATTGAGTTGTAACGTCAATACCAAAATGCCCATTTTATATATAAACGGACAGGAGATGATGCATAAACTTTACTTTTTGTCTTTTGAAGGGCTGAAAAGTGTGCAAAACATGGTAAAAAGGTAAAGGAAAGAATGAAAACCTTGTTCAATAATGACATACCTTCAATTATAAAACAGTGACGAACAGTCTTGGGAGGTGAGGATGTTTTTCTTTTGTTTTGTTTGTATTATTTTGTTTTTTTTTTGTTTTGGTTTGTTGTGTTGTTGTTGTTTCGTTTGTTTGTTTGTTTGTTTGTTTGTTTTTCTTTTCTTTTTCTTAATGTAGTAATTTGGTTCAGACATTCACCGACCAGTAACTAAGCTCGAGGTTCCAGGGTTTCTTTTTCGTTGAGGCCTTGATTTTTCCACTAATTTTGACCAGAAAATCAAACTGAACGTCTAGTCCTTTCGAAGGGTATGAAAATTACTCTTTCTCTGGCCTGCACACACTAAACGATCCTACGGCAGTTGAAAATTGTGAAGACCTGGGTATTCGCCCGTCTGCCATAGGATTAAAATATCAGAGAGATAGGTTGATTTCCCAGGCCCCTCCCTTTGATCTTTCTTGCCTTCCTGAGGTCTTGGTTAAAAGAACTTTTTTTGAAAGGGTGGCACTGCACAATGGCGACGCTGTCAATGGGAAGACCAGCCCGTGTTTCTCATCGTAAAATCAATTCTGACAACAACAACAACAACAACAAAGGAATAGAAAAGAAAAGAAAGAAAGAAAGGAAAGATAAAGAAAAAAGACGAAAGAAATTAACATGAACATGAAATTGAAAATATAATTTTTTTCACGACGAAACATAGGGTTTTTTTTCTCCATGTTATGTATTGTTCCTGTTGCTGTTGTTCAGGAGAGGTTGCTTTGTTTGTTTGTATTGTTTTGTTGTTGTTGTTGTTGTTGTTGTTTTGTTTTCTTTTGCTTTGTTTATTGTTGCTGTTGTTCTAGAATGTTTCCAATAAAGTCGAGTAAAAATCATTCTCACTTTGTAAAAACCAAGATTTGTGTGTGTGTGTGTGTGTGTGTGTGTTGTGTGTGTGTGTGTGTGTGTGTGTGTGTGTGTGTGTGTGTGTGTGTGTGTGTGTGTGTGTGTGTGTGTGACAGAGAGAGAGAGAGAGAGGTAGAGGAATAAGAAAATAACAAGAACGTGTGCAGTTGTAGTTCATATCCTGTCGTCGTCCAGAAAGGATTTAGCATGAAGACATAAAATAATACATTTGAAATTCACAAATACTGAGAAAGAGATGGGGGGGGGGAGAGAAAGAGGTGATGCAGAGAGGGATAACAAGAACACTGTTTGTTTTCGAGGGTAGTGGCATAAGCACATAAATGCTTTTTTTTTTTTTTTTTTTTTTGAGTGAGGGAGAAAGAAAGAGAGAGAGAGAGAGAGAGAGAGACAACCAGACAGACAGACAGAGAAAGAGAGAACCAGACAGACAGACAGACAGACAGAGAACCAGACAGACAGACAGACAACAGACAGTCAGAGAAAGAACCAGACAGACAGACACAGAGAGAGTGAGAGAGAGTGAGAGAGAGAGGAGAGAGAACAGACAAACAGCCAGCCAGACAGAGAACCAGACAGACAGGCAGACAGACAGACAGAGAACCAGATAGACAGACAGACAGACAGAGCGAGGAAGAGAAACAAGTACAAATTCTGTTTACGTGGGTATGAAAAACGCAAAGTATTTGCTTTTTTCACATCCAGCCCTCACCCAAAGTGGTCGATATTACGCCATACACAAAGTTAATTATACATTAGATAATACTGGCATTCTAACAAAGCAAACATTAAGCATTTGCTCAAAGAAATAGATCTGAAGTTTTTCTGATATGCAGTTAAGTACTATAAAAATGAATGAATCAGTGATTCATTTGTTTGCTAGATAGGAGAAACGCTGATTAATCAGTTGTCAAAAAAAATAACTCTTCCTTATTATTGTGAAATATAAACACCTTGGCGTGGTTTTTTGCTTTGTTTTGCTTTGTTTTGTTTTGTTTTTGTTTTTTGTTTTGTTTTGTAGAGTGAGAGAATGAGACAGGAAAAAACCCAGCAGTTGCGCTGAAGAAGTCGGCTGGATCGCCGATGAAAGCTACGCAGTAAGTAGCTTTTTTGTCACTGAGAGACAGGTTCAGCCAGGTAGTCATTATAGGAAAAAAGGAGACAGACAGACAGACACGTGAGAGAGAGAGAGAGACAGAGAGAGACAGAGAGAGAGAGAGAGAGGTTTTAAAACAAGAACACCAACAAACAACGTGAAAGATTCTCTTACCTGCATCTGTTGATAGAAAGATCCTACTTCATGATGTGGCCTCTTCGAACCAAATTGACGCAGTCTTCTCGGCACTGACACCACAATTGTCTGATCAGAAACATTAGATTACAGTATAGATCAGTCTACCAGACTCAGGCACTTTGTTCCAAGAATTTTGCAGCAAACTCTGTTAGATTTAGTCGGCAATACACATTGATGCGACGTAGGCCTTCTTCGTTTCAGATTTGGTCTTCCAAAATAACCATTCTAACAGATTTTAAACCTGCAGCTGTGCTAACAACAGGAGGACAGGAATAATTCCTGATATGTTTCCATATCTCCATTCAACACGCATCGTTTGGCAGCAAACAATAAATGACTGTCAAGAGTTTATATGCAGGCGGGGCCGGCAAGGCTACCCATCAATTGGTAATTTTTCTCTTGAAACCAGTGAGTGCGCTGGAACCAAAGCATCAATGCGGTGATTGCACATGCCTAAATCATTATTTCCAGATCTATGTGGCTATGCGCGATTGCACATCCCTAAATCTTATTTCAGATCTATGTGGTATGCGGCGATTGCACATGCCTAAATCATTATTTCCAGATCTATGTGGCTATGCGGCGATTGCACATGCCTAAATCATTATTTCCAGATCTATGTGGCTATGCGGCGATTGCACATGCCTAATCATTATTTCCAGATCTATGTGGCTATGCGGCGATTGCACATCCTAAATCATTATTTCCAGATCTATGTGGCTATGCGGCGATTGCACATGCCTAAATCATTATTTCTAGATCTATGTGGCTATGCGGCGATTGCACATGCCTAAATCATTATTTCCAGATCTATGTGCTTGCGACGTTGCACGAGCATACAGATTTTATTATCATGCTTCTATGGTTGTTGTTTTTTTGTTTTGTTTTGCCATATTTCGCACACTAGGGGCCTAAATCATTATTTGTAGATGCCATGCATCGCTGCATTATTTTCCAACAGTATTGCGGCGATTGCACATGCCTAAATCATTATTTCCAGATCTATGTGGCTATGCGGCGATTGCACATGCCTAAATCATTATTTCCAGATCTATGTGCTTGCCGACTGTTCACCGAAGCA
Source organism: Monoplex corrugatus (assembly GCA_030674185.1). Classification (NCBI taxonomy): domain Eukaryota; kingdom Metazoa; phylum Mollusca; class Gastropoda; order Littorinimorpha; family Ranellidae; genus Monoplex; species Monoplex corrugatus. The sequence continues at coordinate 4,726 of JAPXFY010001922.1, read as the reverse complement.
TCAGATTTTCACTCTGATCACTGCTTCTTTTTATTGGTGTTGTTTGTTTTTTTGTTTTTGTTTTTGTTTTTCCATATTTAAATCTTGCCACACCTAACTACTGGGCCTAATACATCTTTCGACTTTGTAGATGTCCACTGCATCGCTGCATTATTTCCAAAACAACAGTAAATTGTAGAACTAACACATTTCACAGTCTCCCATTTACTGATTTAGATTTGAACAATTTCTACGCCAGCCTGTTTGAAGTGTTTCTTGCGCTATCGCTTCAAAATATTGGAAAACAGTATTGGTCACTGCTACTAAAAATTCATTTTCCACAATAGTCTTTTTCAAACAGCGAGACAATCGAAATTTTCGTGCCGCTTGTCAACTCTTTGCTATTATTTCATTTGACACCTTAAATTAATCAGTTCACAGACTCACAAGATACGGCTCTGCCAACATACGTCTGCTTCTGTATGAAAGTGAAGTGCGAATACTTTCCCCTTTACCCGCATTTGCGAGCACGCTCAATGAAAATCAATGCTTTCCGTTTATTAAACTGCCCTTAACACCACTGAAAAGAGGCTTTTTTTATAAGACAGTGGGCTGTGTAGTAAATAATGAACTCCTTTGACATACCGTTAATGTTCTTTTAAGCAGCAGTTTCACGCTTTTATGTTTCCGTTAGATTGTTTTTAAGTTTTAATAATAACACCGACATAGAGCATAGGACACCAGAGTGAAGCAATTTACATTCAGTTAAAAGAACTCAAAATTGACAAATATGCGGCCTACGCCTCCTAGACTTGGGTTTGCCTTTGCACACCACACCAAATCAAACCAAACAAAAATCACACCAATCAAACCAAACAAAACCCAATCCAATCCAAACCAAACCAAATGATTTCAAATTAAAACCAAACCAAAGTAAACCAAGCAAAAGTTAAGCTTAATCAAATAAAACCCAAGCCACCATAAATAAAGAAAAAAAACCAAGGTTTCGAACACAGCCAGGACACATGAACGAAATCATAGCAGAAAAGCAGTCCATGGTTTGATTATAATGCTACCTGATAGGTCAGCAAACGCAGGGTCTGGAGTTTTCAATTTGTTCAGGAGGGAGCCATCGCACTCAAACAGTTTCTATATGCGCTCCATCCAAATGTGCCGGCAGTTAGCTGCCAGATTCTTAAACCTGTGTAAAAACCGAAACACTGGCGAAATCTTAAATCGGGGAGAACAAGGTTTATGAAACGTTAATACCACAAGAATAATTGGACCATTAACCCTTCAACTCCTGCTCCCTATTTACCAACTGCAAAAACAGTCCTTTGACTCCCTTTCCATTTCCACTGGCTTCCCGCAGGAAACTGGTGGAAAGGGGAAGGGAGACAAAGGGTTAAGTTTTTGTTTTGCCAGTATGGTTGACAATGCAGGATGGTGATGGATATGGTGTGGGAGTCAAAGGGTTAAGATGGGCAGTGAAAAAGCCAACTGATATGTTGCAGGATGGGACTGAACTCGAAATATGAGATCCTGAGTCCACGGCTTTATCGACAGGGGCCGGCCAGCTGGAGTAAAAACTAACCGATCTGAGGATCAAACTCTATACCCCTGTGTGTCCGTGTGATCAGTATGGTGACCCAACCAACGATGATGACAGAGCCACAAAAACAAACAAACAAACAAATCTGGGGCCCTCCTGAGGGCCCAACCTACCACCGCTGTGTTTTCAGCTCTAACCACTATATATATATATATTATCACTCCAATGAACACCCCCACCCCCACCCCCACCCACCCCCCGTGGGGATGCCGGGGGTTCTTTCAGTATAAACAGTATCCCCACTTTCTGAAAATTCTGTGCTAGAAATTTCATCTTCTCTTTTCTGTCACTCTCTTTGTTTCTGTCTTCCTCTTTTGTTTTCTGTCATTTTTTCCCATCATTTTCTGCCTTGCTGGTCCATTCATCCGTACGTTTTCGATAAAGTCTTACTTACTTTTTCTTTGGATTGATGATTGGGTACATGTATTAAGTGCATTTTTGGCTCTAGGGAGGTGAGAGATGCGGAAGCAATTTTTAGATAATTTATATCCGTTTTTAATATGTTTTGGTGTCCTAAGGTATGCTTAAATTAGTATTCAGGTGTGGGGATTTTTTTGTTTTTGTTTTTGTTTTTTTTGAATACCCTGTGCGATAAATTGGACGGAGTGGTCAAAGCCAGGGGCATGTCCTTAGATTATATGCCCGAATGCATTGATATGTGTGCTTGATTTTCTTTTCCTTTTTTTTTTTCTGTTGAAGTTTTGTGTGTTTTCAAACGGTTATAGCCCTGACATGGCTCTACGCAGTCGGTTGGGTTTTAAACAACAATAACAATAACAGTCCTGTGAAATAGGGAGGAAGGGGGACCACAGTTACGTCGGGAATCGAACGTGGGACGCTGTCGTTTTCCTAGGAGGGTGGTGTTACCTTCAATGCCACCACTCCACCATCATTTCATCTCCAGAGAGGACAAACAGCGAAATAATGCAGCCTTAATTTCTAGCTGTAATCAATAATAAAGGCGGCCGGCCCTTAATAGCATCCAGTGTGAAAAAGCATGTGGACTCGATGAGATACCAGCAGAAGTATGGAAAATAGAGGAATTTCACAGGAACCAGAAAAACACGAAAATAGAATCAGAACGCGTATTTAATCAATACAACCAAACAAGACATGCTCAAATTTTCGATCAATTGGCCTTTGTCAAGCGTAAATATAGATTCACAAACGACAAATACAAAAATTAGGAGAAAAAGACTGAAACTTCCCTGCTGGATGAAGTAGCAGCGAAATTTTAGTCTTTTTCTCTTATTTTTTGTATCTGTGATTTTCTGCGTAGAAAGCAATTGTAGAAAGCAATGGTAAGAATCAGAAAAGCACATGAAAGAAAAGAAAAAAAAAGAAAAAACAAAAACAAAAAACAAAAAAAACCTTTCCTGCCACACTGATGCACTTCCATAAGAAACTCCATTCTTTGACATAGGTTCAATACCACACGTAGTCAATGTTTCTGCTCTGTTTAAACCTTTGCTCAGTACGACCCGTGTTCTTCTGCACAATTCTACTATACCGAAATAGTGTAAATGCATGCTATCCTCGTGTTAAATTCAGTTCAGTGTGTTGTGTTCTGTGCTATTCTCTACCATAAGGTTTTAGAACAAATTGTTGAAAATTCACGCTGTTCTCATGTTGCAAGCGTGTAAGTTAGTGTAGAATGTTGTGTGTTCTTCTGTGTAATTCAAGAATGAAATAACACACACTGTTTACGTGTTAACGTTGGTCCAGCACAATCGTTTTGGAGTGTATTCTGTGAGATTCTAGACAGTGCTGTTGGTTTATAGTGGACAGCTGGGGGCCCTGGGTGAGAGAGGCGAGAAAAGCACTGAGAAATAATCAGTGGTGTTAGTTTGACACAATATTTTGCTGAGGCACTACAGTTAGACATATGGATGTACATGTACGTATATATATATGTATATATATATATATATATATATATATATATATATATATATATACACACACACACATACATACACACACATGTCGATGTATATATACATATATGTATGTGTACATGTGCATGTATATATGTGTATGTATGTATGTATATGTGTGTATACACGTATACATACATATATGTATATGTATATATACACATACATATGTATAATATATATGTATATATAAATGTATATATATATATGTGTATGTATATATACACATGTATGTGTATGTGGATGTATGTTTGTATGTGGATGTGTGTGTATACGTATGTGTATGTATATCTATATATACTCGTATGTGTGTGTATATATATATATATATAGATTGCAACGAATGCTTGTTTTTCTACATTTTGTTAGATCTGTTCTTTATGCATTGTATACATTTCAAGGTGTCTGTGAATGTTATGTAAATGAAAATGAATGAAAACAAGTTTTAAAAAAATGCTGAGGCTCTGTGTATGTGTTTCAGGATGTTTTGATGCTTTTCTGACTGACTTTGCTGCTGGTATGATAATGAATAAATTTCATCTTCAGACATTCGTATTATTATGTCCTCGTTGCTTGGCTGTGGGCTGAAAGCAGAGAGAAATCAAAAACAAGTATGACCGCCCGCCTTCCAGCAAACTGGAAAAAACAAACAAACAAAAAAGCGAATAATAAAACCAAAACCAAACCAAAACAACAACAACAACAAACAAACAAACAAACAAAAAGGAAAATAGAATCAGAACGCGTATTTAATATAACCAGACAAGACAGGCGCAAATTATCGACCAATTGGCCTCAGTCAAGCGTAAATGTAAGATCACATACGAACAAACACCAGAGACAAAAAATTAGGAGAAAAAGTCAAAAACTTCCTTGATGCTTTGTCCCGTTTGAATTTGTTGTTTGTACGTTTGTGATCTTACATGTACGCTTGACAAAGGCCAGTTGGCCGAAAATTTGTCTTGTCTGTTGTATCAAATATGCGTTCTGATTCTATTTTCATGGGGTTTTTTTTCTTCTGGTTCCTGAAGGCAGAGAGATGAAAAGAACTTAATCATCAAGTCTACCACAGTTTCCATATTTTGAGCGAATGACTTTTGACTCTGTAAAATACTGACACTACCAGAGCCTGCCAGGATTCGAACCTGGAATCCTCTTAAAAAAAGAAACTGGCCCACGTGAGGGTCGAACCCACAAC